>JAPZAG010002918.1:0-13509 GCA_027475135.1 Bactrocera correcta | reverse complement strand
AATGTACTGTCGTTATGCCGCCATGGCTCTTTATCAACTTCAATACGTTAAAGAAGGTTTATTAACTTAAATATGTTAAACAAAGGATTTGAAGCATTTCGATATCGCTTGCTAAATGTGTATATACAAGAAAATCGAATTTATACCTAAATATAAGATAACGTTAAAGAAGGTTTATTAACTTAAATATGTTAAACTAATGATTTGAAGCATTTCGATATCGATTGCTGAATGCGATATACAAGAAAATCGACTTTATACCTAAATATAAGATTACGGAGTTCTTCCAAATGTACTGTCATTTCGCCGCCATAGCTTTGTATCAACTTCAATACGTTAAAGAAGGTTTATTAACTTAAATATGTTAAACAAAGGATTTGAAGCATTTCGATATCGCTTGCTAAATGTGTATATACAAGAACATCGAATTTATACCTAAATATAAGATAACTGAATTCTTCTAAATGCACCGCCGTTATGCCGTTAAGGCTTTATGTAGACTTCAGTGCGTTAAAGAAGGTTTATTAACTTAAATATGTTAAACTAATGATTTGAAGCATTTCGATATCGATTGCTTAATGCATATATACAAGAAAATCGACTTTATACCTAAATATAAGACTACGGAATTCTTCCAAATGCACTGCCGTTATGCCGCCATGGCTCTTTATCAACTTCAATACGTTAAAGAAGGTTTATTAACTTAAATATGTTAAACAAAGGATTTGAAGCATTTCGATATCGCTTGCTAAATGAGTATATACAAGAAAGTCAAATTTATACCTAAATATAAGTTAACGGAATTCTTCTAAATGCAGTGCAGTTATACCGTTAAGGCTTTATGTAAACTTCAGTGCGTTAAAGAAGTTTTATTAACTTAAATATGTTAAACTAATGATTTGAAGCATTTCGCTATCGATTGCTAAATGTGTATATACAAGAAAATCGACATTATACCTAAATATAAGATTACGGAATTCTTCTACATGCACTGTCGTTATGCCGCCATGGCTTTATATCAACTTCAATACGTTAAAGAAGGTTAATTAACTTAAATATGTTAAACTAATGATTTGAAGCATTTCGATATCAATTTCTAAATGCATATATACAAGAAAGTCGAATTTATACCCAAATATAAAATTTCGGAATTCTTCTAAATGCAGTGCAGTTATACCGCCATGGCTTCATGTCACCTTCGGTAGGTTATAGAAGGTAATTTTACTTATATATGTTAAACTAATGATTTGAAGCATTTCGCTATCGATTGCTAAATGTGTATATACAAGAAAATCGACATTATACCTAAACATAGGATAACGGAATTCTTCCAAATGCACTGCCGTTATTCCGCCATGGCCTTATGTTAACTTCAGTTAGTTAAAGAAGGTTTATTAACTCAAATATGTTAAACCTGTTATTTGAAGCATTTCAATATCGATTGCTTAATGCATATATACAAGAAAATCGACTTTATACCTAAATATAAGATTATGGAATTCTTCTAAATTACTGTCGTTATGGCGCCATGGCTTTATTTCACCTTCAATACGTTAAAGATGGTTAATTAACTTAAATATGTTAAACTAATGATTTGAAGCATTTCTGTATCGATTTCTAAATGCATATATACAAGAAAATCGACTTTATACCTAAATATAAGATTACGGAATTCTTCCAAATTACTGTCGTTATAGCGCCATGGCTTTATTTCACCTTCAATACGTTAAAGATGGTTAATTAACCCTTATATGTTACACTCATGATTTGAAGCATTTCGATATCGATTGCTAAATGTGTATATACAAAAAAATATACTTTATACCTAAATATGAGATTACGGAAATCTTCTACATGCACTGCCGTTATGCCGCCATGGCTTTGTGTTAACTTCAGTGCGTTAAAGTAGGATCGTTAACTTAAATATGTTAAACTAATGATTTGAAGCATTTCGATATCGATTGGTAAATTAGTATATACAAGAAAATCGACTTAATACCTAAATATAAGATTACGTAATTCTTCTAAATGCTTTGCCGCTATGCCCTTAAGGCGTTTGTAGACTTCAGTAAGATAAAGAGGGTTAATTAACTTAAATATGTTAAACTAATGATTTGAAGCATTTCGATATCGATTGCTAAATGTGTATATACAAAAAAATCGAATTTATACCTAAATATAAGATGTTATGCCGCCATGGCTTTGTGTAAACTTCAGTGCGTTAAAGTAGGTTTGTTAGCTTAAATATGTTAAACTAATGATTTGAAGCATTTCGATATCGATTGCTAAATGAGTATATACAAGAAAATCGACTTCATACCTAAATATAAGATTACGGGATTCTTCCAAATGTACTGTCGTTATGTCGCCATGGCTTTATATCACCTTCAATACGTTAAAGAAGGTTAATTAACTTAAATATGTTAAACTAATGATTTGAAGATTTTCGAAATCGACTGCTAAATGCATATATACAACAAAATCGACTTTATACCTAAATATAAGATTACGGAATTCTTCCAAATGTACTGTCGTTATGCCGCCATGGCTTTATATCAACTTCAATACGTTAAAGAAGGTTAATTAACTTAAATTTGTTAAACTAATGATTTGAAGCATTTCGATATCGATTGCTAAATGTGTATATACAAAAAAATCGAATTTATACCTAAATATGAGATTACGGAATTCTTCTACATGCACTGCCGTTATGCCGCCATGGCTTTGTGTTAACTTCAGTGCGTTAAAGTAGGTTCGTTAACTTAAATATGTTAAACTAATGATTTGAAGCATTTCGATATCGATTGGTAAATTAGTATATACAAGAAAATCGACTTAATACCTAAATATAAGATTACGTAATTCTTCTAAATGCTTTGCCGCTATGCCGTTAATGCGTTTGTAGACTTCAGTAAGATAAAGAGGGTTAATTAACTTAAATATGTTAAACTAATGATTTGAAGCATTTCGATATCGATTGCTAAATGTGTATATACAAGAAAATCGACTTTATACCTAAATATAAGATTAGGGAATTCTTCTAAATGCACTGCCGTTATGCCGTTATGGCTTCATTTTAACTTCAGTTCGTTTAAGAAGGTTTATTAACTTAGATATGTTACACCAGTTATTTGAAGCATTTTGAAATCGATTGCTTTGTGCATTTATACAAGAAAATCGACTTTCTACCTAAATATAAGATTACGGAATTCTTCTAAATGCACTGCCGTTATGCCGTTATGGCTTTATGTTAACTTCTGTTCGTTAAAGAAGGTTAATTTACTTAAATATGTTAAACTAATGTTTTGAAGATTTTCGAAATCGATTCCTAAATGCATATATACAAAAAAATCGACTTTATACCTAAATATAAGATTACGGAATTCTTCAAATGCGCTGCCGTTATGCCGTTAAGGCGTTTGCAAACTTCAGTAAGATAAAGAGGGTTAATTAACTTAAATATGTTAAACTAATGATTTGAAGTTTTTCGAAATCGATTGCTAAATGCATATATACAATAAATTCGACTTAATACCTAAATATAAGATTACGGATTTCTTCTAAATGCACTGCCGTTATGCCGTTACGGCTTTATATTAACTTCAGTTCGTTAAAGAAGGTTTATTAACTTAAATATGTTAAACCAGTTATTTGAAGCATTTCGATATCGATTGCTTAATGCATATATTCAAGAAAATCGACTTTATACCTAAATATAAGGCTACGGAATTCTTCCAAATGTACTGTCGTTATGCCGCCATGGCTCTTTATCAACTTCAATACGTTAGAGAAGGTTAATTAACTTAAATATGTTAAACTAAGGATTTGAAGCATTTCGATATCGCTTGCTAAATGTGTATATACAAGAAAATCGAATTTATACCTAAATATAAGTTAACTGAATTCTTCTAAATGCACCGCCGTTATGCCGTTAAGGCTTTATGTAGACTTCAGTGCGTTAAAGAAGGTTTATTAACTTAAATATGTTAAACTAATGATTTGAAGCATTTCGATATCGATTGCTGAATGCGATATACAAGAAAATCGACTTTATACCTAAATATAAGATCACGGAATTCTTCCAAATGTACTGTCGCTGTGCCGCCATGGCTTTGTATCAACTTCAATACGTTAAAGAAGTTTAATTATTTTAAATATTTTAAACTAATGGTTTGAAGCATTTTGATATCGCTTGCTAAAAGAGTATATACAAGAAAGTCAAATTTATACCTAAATATAAGATAACGGAATTCTTCTAAATGCAGTGAAACTATACCGTTAAGGCTTTATGTAGACTTCAGTGCGTTAAAGAAGTTTTATTAAATTAAATATGTTAAACTAATGATTTGAAGCATTTTGATATCGATTGCAAAATGTGTATATACAAGAAAATCGACATTATACCTAAATATAAGATTACGGAATTCTTCTGCATGCACTGTCGTTATGCCGCCATGGCTTTATATCAACTTCAATACGTTAAAGAAGGTTAATTAACTTAAATATGTTAAACTAATGATTTGAAGATTTTCGATATCGATTTCTAAATGCATATATACAAGAAAGTCGAATTTATACCTAAATATAAAATTGCGGAATTCTTCTAAATGCAGTGCAGTTATACCGCCATGGCTTCATGTCACCTTCGGCAGGTTAAAGAAGGTAATTTTACTTATATATGTTAAGCTAATGATTTGAAGCATTTCGATATCGATTGCTAAATGTGCTAGTACAAGAAACTTGACTTTATACTTAAATATAGGATAACGGAATTCTTCCAAATGCACTGCCGTTATTCCGCCATGGCCTTATGCTAACTTCAGCAAGTT
Organism: Bactrocera correcta; assembly: GCA_027475135.1. Lineage (NCBI taxonomy): Eukaryota > Metazoa > Arthropoda > Insecta > Diptera > Tephritidae > Bactrocera > Bactrocera correcta. Next base: position 8,680 of record JAPZAG010002918.1, on the reverse strand, counting down.
AAAGAAGGTTTATTAACTCAAATATGTTAAACCAGTTATTTGAAGCATTTCGATATCGATTGCTTAATGCATATATACAAGAAAATCGACTTTATACCTAAATATAAGATTACGGAAATCTTCAAAATTACTGTCGTTATGACGCCATGGCTTTATTTCACCTTCAATACGATAAAGATGGTTAATTAACTTAAATATGTTAAACTAATGATTTGAAGCATTTCGATATCGATTTTTTAATGGATATATACAAGAAAATCGACTTTATACCTAAATATAAGATTACGGAATTCTTCCAAATGTACTGTCGCTGTGCCGCCATGGCTTTGTATCAACTTCAATACGTTAAAGAAGTTTAATTATTTTAAATATTTTAAACTAATGGTTTGAAGCATTTTGATATCGCTTGCTAAAAGAGTATATACAAGAAAGTCAAATTTATACCTAAATATAAGATAACGGAATTCTTCTAAATGCAGTGCAGTTATACCGTTAAGGCTTTATGTAGACTTCAGTGCGTTAAAGAAGTTTTATTAAATTAAATATGTTAAACTAATGATTTGAAGCATTTTGATATCGATTGCAAAATGTGTATATACAAGAAAATCGACATTATACCTAAATATAAGATTACGGAATTCTTCTGCATGCACTGTCGTTATGCCGCCATGGCTTTATATCAACTTCAATACGTTAAAGAAGGTTAATTAACTTAAATATGTTAAACTAATGATTTGAAGCATTTCGATATCAATTTCTAAATGCATATATACAAGAAAGTCGAATTTATACCCAAATATAAAATTGCGGAATTCTTCTAAATGCAGTGCAGTTATACCGCCATGGCTTCATGTCACCTTCGGTAGGTTAAAGAAGGTAATTTTACTTATATATGTTAAACTAATGATTTGAAGCATTTCGCTATCGATTGCTAAATGTGTATATACAAGAAAATCGACATTATACCTAAACATAGGATAACGGAATTCTTCCAAATGCACTGCCGTTATTCCGCCATGGCCTTATGTTAACTTCAGTTAGTTAAAGAAGGTTTATTAACTTAGATATGTTACACCAGTTATTTGAAGCATTTTGAAATCGATTGCTTAATGCATATATACAAGAAAATCGACTTTATACCTAAATATAAGATCACGGAATTCTTCCAAATGTACTGTCGTTATGCCGCCATGGCTTTGTATCAACTTCAATACGTTAAAGAAGTTTAATTATTTTAAATATTTTAAACTAATGGTTTGAAGCATTTTGATATCGCTTGCTAAAAGAGTATATACAAGAAAGTCAAATTTACACCTAAATATAAGATAACTGAATTCTTCTAAATGCACCGCCGTTATGCCGTTAAGGCTTTATGTAGACTTCAGTGCGTTAAAGAAAGTTTATTAACTTAAATATGTTAAACTAATGATTTGAAGCATTTCGATATCGATTGCTTAATGCGATATACAAGAAAATCGACTTTATACCTAAATATAAGATCACGGAATTCTTCCAAATGTACTGTCGTTATGCCGCCATGGCTTTGTATCAACTTCAATACGTTAAAGAAGTTTAATTATTTTAAACATTTTAAACTAATGGTTTGAAGCATTTTGATATCGCTTGCTAAAAGAGTATATACAAGAAAGTCAAATTTATACCTAAATATAAGATAACGGAATTCTTCTAAATGCAGCGCAGTTATACCGTTAAGGCTTTATGTAGACTTCAGTGCGTTAAAGAAGTTTTATTAACTTAAATATGTTAAACGAATGATTTGAAGCATTTCGATATCGATAGCAAAATGTGTATATACAAGAAAATCCACATTATACCTAAATATAAGATTACGGAATTCTTCTGCATGCACTGTCGTTATGCCGCCATGGCTTTATATCAACTTCAATACGTTAAAGAAGGTTAATTAACTTAAATATGTTAAACTAATGATTTGAAGCTTTTCGATATCGATTTCTAAATGCATATATACAAGAAAGTCGAATTTATACCTAAATATAAAATTGCGGAATTCTTCTAAATGCAGTGCAGTTATACCGCCATGGCTTCATGTCACCTTCGGTAGGTTAAAGAAGGTAACTTTACTTATATATGATAAACTAATGATTTGAAGCATCTCGATATCGATTGCTAAATGTGCTAGTACAAGAAACTTGACTTTATACTTAAATATAGGATAACGGAATTCTTCCAAATGCACTGCCGTTATTCCGCCATGGCCTTATGTTAACTTCAGTTAGTTAAAGAAGGTTTACTAACTCAAATATGTTAAACCAGTTATTTGAAGCATTTCGATATCGATTGCTTAATGCATATATACAAGAAAATCGACTTTATACCTAAATATAAGATTACGGAATTCTTCCAAATTACTGTCGTTATGGCGCCATGGCTTTATTTCACCTTCAATACGTTAAAGATGGTTAATTAACTTAAATATGTTAAACTAATGATTTGAAGCATTTCGATATCGATTTTTTGATGCATATATACAAGAAAATCGACTTTATACCTAAATATAAGATTACGGAATTCTTCCAAATTACTGTCGTTATGGCGCCATGGCTTTATTTCACCTTCAATACGTTAAAGATGGTTAATTAACTTAAATATGTTAAACTAATGATTTGAAGCATTTCTATATCGATTTCTAAATGCATATATACAAGAAAATCGACTTTATACTTAAATATAAGATTACGGAATTCTTCCAAATTACTGTCGTTATGGCGCCATGTCTTTATTTCACCTTCAATACGATAAAGATGGTTAATTAACATAAATATGTTAAACTAATGATTTGAAGCATTTCGATATCGATTGCTAAATGTGTATATACAAGAAAATCGTTTTTATACCCATATATAAGATTACGGAATTCTTCCAAATGTACAGTCGTTATGCCGCCATGGTTTGTATCAACTTCAATACGTTAAAGAAGGTTAATTATTTTAAATATGTTAAACTAATGGTTTGAAGCATTTCGATATCGACTGCTAAATGAGTATGTACAAGAAAGTCAAATTTATACCTAAATATAAGATAACGGAATTCTTCTAAATGCAGTGCAGTTATACCGTTAAGGCTTTATGTAAACTTCAGTGCGTTAAAGTAGGTTCGTTAACTTAAATATGTTAAACTAATGATTTAAAGCATTTCGATATCGATTGCTAAATGAGTATATACAAGAAAATCGACTTAATACCTAAATATAAGATTACGTAATTCTTCCAAATGCTTTGCCGTTATGCCGTTAAGGCGTTTGTCGATTTCAGTAAGATAAAGAGGGCTAATTAACTTAAATATGTTAAACCAGTTATTTGAAGCATTTCTATATCGATTTCTAAATGCATATATACAAGAAAATCGACATTATACCTAAATATAAGATTACGGAATTCTTCCAAATTACTGTCGTTATGGCGCCATGTCTTTATTTCACCTTCAATACGTTAAAGATGGTTAATTAACTTAAATATGTTTAACTAATGATTTGAAGCATTTCGATATCGATTGCTAAATGTGTATATACATGAAAATCGACTTTATACCGAAATATAAGATTACGGAATTCTTCTAAATGCACTGCCGTTATGCCGTTATGCCGTTATGGCTTCATTTTAACTTCAGTTCGTTTAAGAAGGTTTATTAACTTAGATATGTTACACCAGTTATTTGAAGCATTTTGAAATCGGTTGCTTAATGCATATATACAAGAAAATCGTTTTTCTACCTAAATATAAGTTTACGGAATTCTTGCAAATGTACTGTCGCTATGCCGCCATGGCTTTTTATCAACTTCAATATGTTATAGAAGGATAATTAACTTAAATATGTTAAACTAATGTTTTGAAGATTTTCGAAATCGATTGCTAAATGCATATATACAAAAAAATCGACTTTATACCTAAATATAAGATTACGGAATTCTTCAAATGCACTGCCGTTATGCCGTTAAGGCGTTTGCAGACTTCAGTAAGATAAAGAGGGTTAATTAACTTAAATATGTTAAACTAATGATTTAAAGATTTTCGAAATCGATTGCTAAATGCATATATACAACAAATTCGACTTAATTCTTAAATATAAGATTACGGATTTCTTCTACATGCACTGCCGTTATGCCGCCATGGCTGTGTGTTATCTTCGGTTTAAAGTAGGTTTTTTAACTTAAATATGTCAAACTAATGATGCGAAGCATTTCGATATCGATTGCTAAATTAGTATATACAAGAAAATCGAATTTATACCTAAATATAAGATTACGGAATTCTTCTACATGCATTGCCGTTATGCCGTTAAGGCGTTTGAAGACTTCAGTAAGATAAAGAGGGTTAATTAACTTAAATATGTTAAACTAATGATTTGAGGCATTTTGATATCAATTGCTATATGTGTATATACAAGAAAATCGACTTTATACCTAAATATAAGATTACGGAATTCTTTTAAATGCACTGCCGTTATGCAGTTATGGCTTCATGTTAACTTCTGTTCGTTAAAGAAGGTTTATTGACTTAAGTATGTTAAACTAATGATTAGAAGATTTTCGAAATCGATTGCTAAATTCACATGTACAAGAAAATCTTCTTTATACATAAATATAAGATTACGGAATTCTTCCAAATGTACTGCCGTTATGCCGCCATGGCTTTATATCAACTTCAATATGTTAAAGAAGGTTAATTAACTTAAATATGTTAAACTAATGATTTGAGGCATTTCGATATCGATTGCTAAATGTGTATATAGAAGAAAATCGACTTTATACCTAAATAAAAAATTACGAAATTCTCCCAAATGCACTGCCGTTATACGGTTTTGGCTTTATGTAAACTTCAGTAAGATAAAGAAGGTTAATTAACTTAAATATGTTAAACTAATGATTTGAAGCATTTCGATATCGATTGCTAAATGCGTATATACAAGAAAACCGACATTATACCTAAATATAAGATTACGGAATTCTTCCAAATGCACTGCCGTTTTTCCGCCATGGCTTTATGTCAACTTAAATACGTTAAAAAAGGTTAATTAACTTTAATATGTTAAACTAATGAGTTGAAGCATCTCGATATCGATTGCTAAATGTGTATAAACAACAAAATCGACTTTATACCTAAATATAAGATTACGGAATTCTTCCAAATGCACTGCCGTTATTCCGCCATGGCTTTATGTCAACTTCAATACGTTAAAAAAGGTTAATTAACTTAAATATGTTAAACTACTGATTTGAAGCATTTCGATATCGATTTCTAAATGCATATATACCAGAAAATCGACTTTATACCTAAATAAAAGATTACGGAATTCTTTCAAATTACTGTCGTTATGGCGTTAAGGCTTTATTTCACCTTAAATACGTTAAAGATGGTTAATTAACTTTAATATGTTAAACTAATGATTTGAAGCATTTCGATATCGATTGCTAAATGTGTATATACAAGAAAATCGACTTTATACCTAAATATAAGATTACGGAATTCTTCCAAATGTACTGTCGTTATGCCGCCATGGTTTGCATCAACTTCAATACGTTAAAGAAGGTTAATTAACTTAAATATGTTAAACTTATGATTTGAAGATTTTCGAAATCGACTGCTAAATGCATATATACAACAAAATCGACTTTATACCTAAATATAAGATTACGGAATTCTTCCAAATGTACTGTCGTTATGCCGCCATGGCTTTATATCAACTTCAATACGTTAACGAAGGTTAATTAACTTAAATTTGTTAAGCTAATGATTTGAAGCATTTCGATATCGATTGCTATATGTGTATATACAAAAAAATCGAATTTATACCTAAATATAAGATTACGGAATTCTTCTACATGCACTGCCGTTATGCCGCCATGGCTTTGTGTTAACTTCAGTGCGTTAAAGTAGGTTCGCTAACTTAAATATGTTAAACTAATGATTTAAAGCATTGCGATATCGATTGCTAAATGTGTATATACAAGAAAATCGACTTAATACCTAAATATAAGATTACGTAATTCTTCCAAATGCTTTGCCGTTATGCCGTTAAGGCGTTTGTCGATTTCGGTAAGATAAAGAGGGTTAATTAACTTAAATATGTTTAACTAATGATTTGAAGCATTTCGATATCGATTGCTAAATGTGTATATACAAGAAAATCGACTTTATACCGAAATATAAGATTACGGAATTCTTCTAAATGCACTGCCGTTATGCCGTTAAGGCTTTATGTAGACCTCATTAAGCTAAAAAATGTTTATTAACTTAATATGTTAAACTAATGATTTGAAGCATTTCGATATCGACTGCTAAATGTGTTTATGCAAAAAAAATCGAATTTATACCTAAATATAAGCCGTTATGCCGCCATGGCTTTGTGTTAACTTCAGTGCGTTAAAGTAGGTTTGTTAACTTAAATATGTTAAACCAGTTATTTGAAGCATTTCGATATCGATTGCTTAATGCATATATACAAGAAAATCGACTTTATACCTAAATATAAGATTACGGAATTCTTCCAAATGTACTGTGGTTATGCCTCCATGGCTTTATATCAACTTCAATACGTTAACAAAGGTTAATTAACTAAAATATGTTAAACTAATGGTTTGAAGCATTTAGATATCGATTGCTTAATGTGTATATACAAAAAAAATTGAATTTATACCTAAATATAAGATTACGGATTTCTTCTACATGCACTGCCGTTATGCCGCCATGGCTTTGTGTTAACTTCAGTGCGTTAAAAATGGTTTGTTAACGTAAATATGTCAAACTAATGATTTGAAGCATTTCGATATCGATTGCTAAATGAGTACATACAAGAAAATCGACTTGATTCCTAAATATAAGATTACGAAAATCTTCTAAATGCACTGCCTTTATGCCGTTAAGGCTGATTAACTTATATTTAAGTTAATTAACCTTGGTTAACGTATTGAAGTTTATGTAAAGCCATGGCAGCATAACGACAATACATTTGGAAGAATTCCGTAGCCTTTTATTTATGTATAAAGTTGATTTTCTTGTATATACACATTTAGAAATCAATATCGAAATGCTTCAAATAATTAGTTTAACATACTTAAGCTAATAAACCTTCTTTAACGAACGGAAGTTGGCTTAAAGCCATGGCGGCATAACGGCAGTGCATTTAGAAGAATTCCGTAATCTTATATTAGGTATAAAGTCGATTTAACATATTTAAGTTAATTAACCCCCTTTATCTTACTGAAGTCTACAAACGCCTTAACGTTATCATATATTTAGGTATAAAGTCGATTTTCTTGTATATACACATTTAGCAATCGCTATCGAAATGCCTCAAATCATTAGTTTAATATATTTAAGTTAATTAACCCTCTCTATCTTACTGAAGTCTACAAACGCCTTACCGGCATAACGGCAAAGAATTTAGAAGAATTCCGTAATCTTATATTTAGTTATAAAGTCCATTTTCTTGTATATACTCATTTAGCAATCGAAATCGAAATGTTTCAAATAATTAGTTTAACATATTTAAGTTAACAAACCTTTTTTAACCCACTGAAGTCTACAAACGTTTTAACGGCATAACGGCAATTCATTTAGAAGAATTTCGTAATCTTATAATAAGGTATAAAGTCAATTTTGTTGTATATACACATTTAGCAATCGATATCGAAATGCTTCAAATCATTAGTTTAACATATTTAAGCTAATTAACCCTCTCTATCTTACTGAAGTCTACAAACGCCTTAACGGCATAACGGCAAAGCATTTAGAAGAATTCAGTAATCTTATATTTAGGTATAAAGTCCATTTTCTTGTATATACTCATTTAGCAATCGAAATCGAAATGCTTCAAATCATTAGTTTAACAAATTTAAGTTAACAAACCTACTTTAACGCACTGAAGTTAACATAAAGCCTTGGCGGCATAACGGCAGTGCATGGAGAAGAATTCCGTTATGAAATATTAAGGTATAAAGTCGATTTCCTTGTATATACTCATTTAGCAATCGATTTCGAAAATCTTCAAATCATAAGTTTAACATATTTAAGTTAATAAAGCTTCTTAAACGCACCGAAAATAACTTAAAGCCATGGCGGCATAACGGCAGTGCATTTAAAAGAATTCCGTTAGCTTATGTTTAGGTATAAAGTCGATTTTGTTGTATATACACAGTTAGCAATCGATATCTAAATGCCTCAAATCATTAGTTTAACATATTTAAGTTAATTAACCCCCTTTATCTTACTGAAGTCTACAAACGCCTTAACAGCATAACGGCAGTGCATGCAGAAGAATTCCGTTATCATATATTTAGGTATTAAGTCGATTTTCTTGTACATACACATTTAGCAATCGATATCGAAATGCCTCAAATCATAAGTTTAACATATTTAAGTTAATTAACCCTCTTTATCTTACTGAAGTCTACAAACGCCTTAACGGCATAACGGCAAAGCATTTAGAAGAATTACGTAATCTTATATTTACGTATAAAGTCGCTTTTCTTGTATATACTCATTTAGCAATCGATATCGAAATGCTTCAAATCATTAGTTTAACATATTTAAGCAAGTTAACCCTCTTTATCTTACTAAAGTCTACAAAAGCCTTAACGGCATAACGGCAGTGCATTTGGAAGAATTCCGTAATCTTATATTTAGGTATAAAGTCGATTTTC
>JAPZAG010002917.1:0-13523 GCA_027475135.1 Bactrocera correcta | reverse complement strand
AGATACAATACCTTGTATCTGCCTTACAAACTAAGCGATCCAACTCAAGTTCCTGTATAGGAAACTTTTATGTTTGATAAAGTATTTTCATGAAATTTGGTATGGATTATTATTCAAGATAACGTTGGAATGCGCGGAGATATTTTCCAAAATTTCCAAATATTTTTATAATTTTTTATAATTTTTATATACATATGTACATATGTATATATATGATTTCTGAATATGTGATAAAAAGTAAGACATCAATGTAAAAACCCTTCCCCAAATTTTGAACGCTTCCAATATGTCGAATACGCATAAATTTGCTGTCATACAACTGTCAACGAAACAATGTCAATTGTCATGTGTCTACTGCGAGAAATGTAAAGAAAAAAGTAAAACGTAAATATATGTACACATATATATGTATATCTATCCACTATCAATATTGAGCTGTTCGAATATTTATAGCCTTATTACATTTTGCACCCTCTCCCTTGCTAGCAATTCACCTTACGGTCTTCATTACGAGGTAAATGTCAAGGTAAAAATTCTTTAATAACAAATTTTCAATTTCGAAAAAAGTCAGCGACACATAAATATAAATACAATAGCGAACATAAAAAATTGTATTGCCACATTAGCGTCTACTTTTGCTGCAGCATTGTCAATAAACACGTTAACGCGGCAGTCACACCGCTGCATTGTCTGCCTACCCCTTTTACGCGCGCCACCACGCTCGCCGAGCTCAGCCGCCACTCCTACACGCTGTCAACTGCTTACCGCCTCATTGTGTTGCTATTCTTTGCCGCTTACCAAGCGATTATTGTCGCTAAACAAACGATCAAATGGCAATTTAAAAGTTTTTTATTCAACATTAAATAACCCCCAACTCCCACACCAGCGTGCTGGCAGGCTGCTCGATACTGTATTTCGGAATTTTCAATTTCCCTTTAACGTTTGACAATGACATTGTCACACCCGCTTGGCTAGCGCCGGCGAATTGCAACCCTTTCGCCATCCGGCGTGAGTTCGTGTGTGCGTGGGTGTGAGTTTTCTACGACTTTTCAATAACTTATCGTGTCTTTGCAACAATGCCGGCAACAACAATAGCAAGCGCAAGCAACAAAGCACAATCAAACTTTTTTTCGCTCGCTCGCTGGCCCCGCTACGGCATGTCAAAGGCATGGCCTTAAATTACGTCTTGCTCCCCAAGGAATTTCTGGCATTTTTCAACAGTCACCAACCAACAACAAACAATTCATGTTTAGTCACTTGTATGCAGTAACTGGTTCAGTTGCGTCCGCCGGGAAGCATACAATTTTTTTCGTGCGCTTCACCCCTTCTCGCGAAGTTCGTTCTTCGAAATATTTTTTCGCAAATTCTTTTTTTAACTTTTTTTGTTCTGCCTGTAAGTTGACACTGTTGACAGTTTATATTTTGACAGTTTGCTTAAATATCTCATTTCGGCGCTGGCTTCATCCACCCGCGCATATAATTTTGGCACGTCTTATATGTCAATTTCATTGCTTCCGCTTGCAACAGTTGCCATTCCTTTTGTTTTTTTTTTTCTTCTGGCAACTCAACCCTTGAAAATACTTTGTTGCATGTTGACGATACTTTGATCACTTTATTATATCATATAATGTCAAATTCTTTGTAGTGTTTGACAGTTAAGTTGTTATCGCGAGGTGGCATGGTTACTGCTAGATGTATCTGTGGCGCATATTTGACAGTGACCTTCGAAACTAATTTTGAATAGAGATAGGGTTTCTAAATTGTTTTGGTTCAATAACTCTTAAATGGTCATGCCACAGGGTTGTAGTGGTTAGATTACGCATGCCTAGAGGTCGAATCTGGTTTCGAAAAGTACAAAGAGATTATCTAAAAGCAGTCTCCTTCAGCTGTCGGCTTTTAAACTTCTGGTGTACTCCTCTTTCATTACAAAACGTTACTCTTTCGATGAGAAGCGATATACTTGTATGATGAAAGACCCTCTATTTGTTATAAAAACAGGATTGACAACAAAAGTGGTAGAAGCGATTCGCAAAAATATCTAAAGGAGGTTTGATTTCTTGTATACATATGTAAATATATTGCCTCCTGAAAATGCCTACTTCATTTCAAATAATCCTGATTCCATAACTTCTGGTGTTTCTTTGTTATTTTCTGACATTCCAACTCCCATGCTTCCTTTCTACTTAACACCGATTAGAAGAATCTAGAAAACTGTTTATCATTTGATACTATCGAGTGTTTTCTTCGCGTTGGAATATCCAGATCGAATACACTGATTTAGTGTTATAAGGAAGACAGCCCTAGCTAAATATATTAAGGGGGTTTTCTAGTCTAGAAGCTTGAATTCCAGGTAATTTTTACAGTGTCGTGAAAAAAGGCAATTAATATTTTTACCATCCATTTTTTTATTAGTAATTTATTAATTTTTGAAGAGCACAGAAAAAATTAAAAAATAAAAAAAAGTAAAAAATTTCAAAAATTATGAGCTGACGAAGTGGGGAATCTCTAAAAATTTCCACGTGACCACGCCCATGATTTCAACCCTCCTAGTTATCTGATACCAAAAAAAAGATTATTAATCTAAGTAATGTCGCAATGGTCGGAACTACGGAAAAGTGGGAAACATTTCTTTTCACAAAATGGCGATTGCCCGAAAAAAAAATTTTTTGTTATCACTTTTTCTGACTATTTCGAATTTTTTTAATATAATAAAAATAAAAATTTTGGGATGGGGCTAGTTTCAACCATAGACAAGCCTATAAAGAAGACTCTGTAAAAATTTCAAGTAAATCGGTCCAGTAGAACCTAAGAAATCGTGGGCATGGTCCCGAAAAAGTTAGTTTTGAGAAAAACGCGTTTAAAGTTTCGCGTTCCGGCCGAACCAGTTTGGATGCCGGGTCAGAAAAATGCCTATATCTCCGAAAATAATTTGTATTTTCAAAAATCCTCTTGCACACATATTCTAGAATAGCTAAATTTTGAAAATATAAAAAAATCGATTTTTTTTTTCAAATTTCTAGACTAGAATACCCCCTTAATCATTATTTACGTTTATTAAAATAACCATCGTTCGACCCTCGAATTTACATATCCAAGTAGGGAAGCCTACAAACTCAATAGTGCCTAGCAAATTTCTGGTATTCATAATGCAATTTTTTTTTAAGCCTATGTAAAAGAAGAGATGGGGCTTTAGACCACTAACTTTTAATTTAATTTTGACTCACCTGAAACTAACCACTGATTCAAGTGAATTGATTCGCTAGTATTTGTCATATTACTATCTAGACTTTTTGAGTTCAAAAGCAGAGTATATTGGGATCATTATGGAATTTACCACATTTTGTTTGCTCAAGCTAGTTGAGGGTTTCAAAATACGACATGTGATGTACTTTCGAGAGTCAACTTAAAATAATTGAGGGAGAACATAAAATAGAGTCACAGGTACTCACCTCCACTTGTTACACTTTGTATTGGTCGTCTAGTCATCAATGCTATAATCTCAATTTAATTTAGAGTTTTTTCTTCATACCGAACTCATGCCAAATTTCTGATTTCAGATTTTTGGATTTCATAAAAGGCTAATAAGTGGACTTTTTTTTAGAAATTTATTTTTAATTATTTTGATAACTTGTTTGTTTGTTATGTTCGAACAGTCGCTTTGTAGGGAGATAGTTGGTACCATTTGGTTATCAACCTATGTATCTAAAAATGTGAATATGTTTGACTACACATTTTATTTATTTGAAATCTAATAGTGGTATTAAGTGATGACAAATAGTCTTATTTTAAATTACTGCTAAGCTATGAATGTTGTTAGAAAGTATTAGCTAAATTATCTCTTTAAAAACTATGGTATAAAAGTAAATAATAGCATAACTGATGCAAACCGCCTTGGATTCATCTAGACATCGGGAGTAGCGAATGAAACGAACAATTGGTGTAAATCAAAGAGGCCTACATTTTTTAAAAATAACCACAACCAAAGAGACCTAAATAAAAATAAGGAAAGAAGCCAATCGATCAAACAACTGGTATAAATAAAATGGCATAATATCATATATATCAACAAGCCACTTCACTAATGTTTCCATATACTATTCTGTGTCTGATGCAAACCATCAACTTTTAAGGTCTTCTCATGTAGAAATTTTCTGACAAAAGAGCATCTCTTAAACTTAGCGATAGTGCCGAAAACAGGTGACCATTACGAATAGCAAAAAATACTTGACACTAAATGTTCACCAAAACAAACCGAGTTTACGATATTTTAAAATCAAATTACGAAGAAAAGAAAGTGTGAAATTACTAAGAGCAGAGCAAGCTTATAATTAAAGCACTTAAATGCTAAATTCAGTCGTGTTTTCAAGTGTGTGTAATCATTAAGTAAAAAAATTGTCTACCAAAAATATTTTTATTTCATTTTTAATAATTTGGAATGTAGCAACAGAAAAGTGACAACCCTCATTAAAAGAGAATTATTTGCCTTACACGCAAGTGACAACATTAAATTGTAAATAAATAACGGAAGAGTTGACGGAAAGGTGTTGGCAGCGATTTCTTCGGTTTGTAATTTGGTTAAAGTACAACAATATTTTAGATTTCTTTCCCCACACACAGGCAGGAAAACAGTTATTAACGAAAATTGGCTATTGCTGTCACAGTAGGTGAGAGCCAGTAAGTGGTTGCAGGTATTCGACAATTTCATGTGAAATTATAGGAAGCGCTGTTAGGCGGGAAGAGCGCAACACTATGAGTAAGAAAGAGATGAAAGTGGTTATATGAAAGGAGTTTGGGAAGTGGCACAAATATTTACTGCTACAAGTCGAATGCTCATTAAAGTTGGTTTTGAAGCTCGAAGTGTGACAAATAATATATAATTACTAATCAAAAAGAGGGAAGTAAGTGTATATATGTACATATAAGTGTACATATGTACATAGTATAAGCATAGTATAATATATAAAGTAAGTAAATATATGTAATATGTATTACTTAATTGGAATTATTTTAGATTTCACATGTTGTCTTCACAGTCTTGAACGGAGCAGCAATTTAATGAAGAATTGAATGGTTCGAGAATTTTATTTATTGCATAAAACAGTAATTTCAGACATACATACAATTCCTAGTCTATACTAGAATTTGGGGCTTATCTGGTTGTTTAACTCAATTACTGCAAAACTCCCATTGTAACTAATTCTTGACGGTAGAACTGTTCGTGAGCAGGATAATTCCATTGGCTGGTAATGTTATACCAAGTTTAATAAGATTCATATTTTTAGGAGTTACATACACGCTCTTGAAGATTCGGACAATTTCGGATTTCTCAACAAATTTTTTTTAGATCTGGCTAATGATAAAATATAGCGTGCATTTGCGAAAGAAAACTATAAGCCGCGCTCAAATGGCTTCTCCGAATTTTCGGAGTTGGTTGACAGTTCAGAAAACTTGTTAGAAATTATTTCTGTCTTTTGATTTGTTTTTGTAAAAGTAAACTATAGCTCTAACTGAAATGATTTCTCCTAATTTTCGGAGTATTTTGACAGCTCAAAAAAATTTGTTGGAATTTATTTCTGTAATTTTATTTGCTTTTATTTTTTTCTACGCTCAATATTTAAGGACTCCGAATGTAAAGAAAAAAACATGGCTATTCCGAAGTTTCGGAAAAAAGTTTGAAAGCTAGGAAAACTTGTTGCCAGTTACTTCTGACATTTTTATGGCGTTTATGTCATCGATAAACTATATTTAGTAGTATTCCCTATATGGCTATTTAAGTACGTTTGCATTAAATAAGCCGTTTACATAACTTAAAGACTTGATTTCTAATACTCTCTTGGGAGTTATTTTCTACATATTTAATGTTGGGGATTTTTTTCTGTGGACAATGCTTAGCTTCTTCGAGTATACATACATACATACATATGTACATATGTACATATGTATTTTGCTTGGAAGGAGGCAGAAAATTTGGAATCTTTACATACTCAAAACTAATTGGGTGTATCCCATAAGCTTAAAAAGGAAGTTGCATTCCAAAATTTTCGGGCTTGAAATTCGTGCGAAAATTATGAATTATGTCAAACTATCATCATTCCGAAGTTTGAATTTATTCGAAAATATTCCAAGGATTCCAAGAATTAAGAATATTTATAAACTTTAATCACTCCGAAATTTCGGAGTATGTTAAAAAAGCTTTAAACTATTTCGAACTATTCGAAAATATTGCAAAGAATAGGAAAACATTAATCACTCCGAATTTTCGGAGCACATTTTATAAACACGAAAGTGAGGGAATCTTTCTATACATTTTCTTTACTCCACGATTTTTTCATTTATCAACGTCACCTAACTCACTCATGCGTAACTCAGTTGTTTTCTTCACCGCCCCTATCTTATCTGATTACTTTTTACCATCTAACGCTTATACGACATTTTTCAACATATCGACACGCCACGCCACTCTGCCGGTGAATGAAGCTGAAAGAAATCATATAATCTACAACAATTTTAATGTCGTGCTTTCCCGCAATATAAATTCAATGCTTTGCGCAGAAAATCACTAATTATGTGCGGTGGCAAGCACTGCGCATGCGTACGCCATACAAACCTTTGGAAACTATAAACTTATATGTATATTGTACCCAAGTATATGCCTGTTGCTTTGCGGAAGTACGCAAACGACAATAAAATTCATTACATACAACAACAACAAAACAAACAAAGCGCAACGATTATAAAATATTTCTTCTTAATAACAGTCAAACTATAAAAATATGAAAACTTTAATAAGTAAGTAAAACTAGTCTAAAGAATTTGTACTACAGCTACACTACAAGCTAGAATTACTTCAAAAAGCAATAAACATAAAATATCCACGCACACATGCACACTCATAGCACTTGTTCAAACACCTTCCTTGCGTTCGGTGATGTGTGCGTTCGGTTCGTCGTTCGCTTTAGTGCAATTAAACGTAACCAAAGCGCGTTCGTTGCTTAAGTCTTTCGTTTCGATGGCTTGGCGCTTTTTGCTTTTGTAACGCTTCAACGCTTAACACGCGGTGTGTCGTTGCTGTGATTCCGTTGCGTATCCGCAGTCGTGGGCTTAGTGTTGTTATAATTCCAACTTTTCCATGTACATATATAACTGAAACAAAAAAATTTAAATAAACTATAATCAATTAAATTAAATAAAATTATGTTAAATAAAGTTAATTTTTCACATCACCAATATAAAATGGGAAATACAATAATATAAAATTAAATTAAATAGAATAAGCTAAAGTAAACCTAAAATAGTCCGAAAATTATGAAATGTTTCAAATTATCATTACTCCGAAATTTCGGAGTATGACACAAAAACTTTACAATTCGCCAAATGTCGCTTCATATGAAAAGATTTCAAAAAATAAGAAAACTTTCGAACTCCGAATTTTCGGAGTATATTTCATAAGCATGAAAGTAAGTAAATCTGTGTATTTCTGGACATTTTCCTTTCTCCACGATTTTTCAATTATATAAAATTTAATTATACGGAATAAGCTTAAGTAAAATTAAGTAGAGACTGGTAGCAAACAGTCCTTCCAGACTTCTGAGAGATCGTGACTTACTCACTTCTCACCTGCAAATCGATCGCTAGAAAACTCTCTTAAAGTGCTTAAAAGGTCTTGGGTTGATTAAAATACTGTCAACAGTGGAGTATAAAATAGTATATGGTTAGTTGCGGTTTTTAATAGGTCGTTTTGATCACTCTCATTTTCTGTCGAGTTTGATCAGATTATTAGTCATTGAAATTAATCAAAAATGAAATTTACAAATAAATATTTGTGTTTTTATTTGTATTCTCTGCTTCAAGCTATTGTTCTTCGTTATTACGCTTGATAAGCTAAAAAGTAATTAAAAATACTAACTGAAAAACTATATCAGTCATATTTATAGTAGATTTGCCAATATGCTTTAATTCTTCTAGTATAATCATAAAAAATATTTTCTCAATTCCCCTCTTTCGTTTTTAAAAGAACTAAGCAATAATAACTCGATCATCAAACTTCTACCTTCAACTTGGAACTATTTTAACTTCCCATACTCTGTGCAAGTAGCTATGTTAAACACTATAAATGTGTGTGTATTGTAAATGCGGTCTTCCGCATTAACCGAAAAGTTACATTGTGCACAGTGTCGTCTGAAACTGATCAAATGGCAAAGATAGTCATACACCAATGACGAACATAACAACTTTGAAGAATGCCTGCTTATAAGAATAATAGTGAGTGTGTGCTTATGTAATGTATTATGTATATGTAAATGTGTATATACGTAAATGCAATGTTAGTGACTTGATCGTCATACGTGAGAGAGTGCTAAAGAAAAATATTAACAATGATGAGGAGTAACAAATGTAACTAAGTTAGTGTAAGTGCGTTCACGGACCGCCGAAGAAAGGAAAAGAATGAGGGTGGGAGAGGGATATACATGTGTATTAAAAGCATTAAGGAAGTATATATAGTTTGCTGGTAGATCTGGTCGCTTTTCTATATTTTGTTCATAGAACACATGATGTTTGTACAGAATACATGAATTTGGGTAAGATATGCCTATGATCGATTAAGTATTTTATAGATAATATCAGTGGCTTAAAAATATATAAATTAACCGATAACGCTGAAATAAATTTAGGTTCCAAATACTTGAAGGAAAGTCAATTTTTATTGGAGAAAACAATCCTTGATCTAGAATCTTGATCTCCAAATATTATTAAAGTAAAGTTGAATTTCATTCCAGCTTCAGACCTTACTAAGCTTGTCATAAAAATGGTTGAAAAACCGGACAAAAAAACGTGTCTGAATGTAAACTCTCATCGATTCTCATATTGAAGAGAGAGTGTATTATAAAACCACCAACCAATATTAATGAGTTGGACTCCATCGGTGTCTCGTGGATGCTCATATTGAAGAAGTAGTGTTTTATAAAAACTTCAACCGATATTAATCTTGAGCTGCAGTTCACTTTAGAGGACCCTGTCAGCGTAATTAATTTTGCTTCGATTCTCACAACGGAGCCGTCAGACAGTGTAATTAGAAGTTGAGGAAGGTGTGGCAATACATTTCATGGATATAGTCAAGCTTTTCTGTTGAATGCCAAGGATCTAAAAGAGCAGTCAAAGTATTGATGTAAAGGCAAAAATAGCAGTGAAATTAATAGTGTTGACCTTTAAGGGGGTATTCTAGTCTAGAAATTAAAAAAAATCGATTTTTTTTTTATGTTTTCAAAGTTTAATTATTCAAGAATAAGTGTACAAGAGAATTTTTCAAAATTCAAATTACTTTCGGAGATATATGTAGGCATTTTTCTGACCCGGCATCCAAACTGGTTCGGCCGGAACGCGAAACTTTAAACGCGTTTTTCTCAAAACTTACTTTTTCGGAACGATGCCCACGATTTCTCAGGTTCTACTGGACCGATTTACTTGAAATTTTTATAGAGTTTTCTCTATAGGCTTGTCTATGTTTGGAACTAGCCCCATCCCCAAATTTTTATTTTTACTATTTTTAAAAAATAGTCAGAAAAATTAATATAAAAAAAATTTTTTCAGGCAGTCACCATTTTGTGAAAAAAAAAATTTTCCCACTTTTCCGTAGTTTCGACCATTGCGAAATTATTACAGATTAATTATTTTTTTTGGAGGATGGAGTCATGTGTAGAAGTTCACGCAAGTGAGGAAAGTTCTCTGATCGCCATTCACTTGGGAGTGGCCAGAAACGATTCTTTTACATATGACTCAAGCAGCTCACGACTTCCGGTCTTTGACCAAGTATCCTCTGGGTAGCCTAAGAACATCCGTTTGAAGGCGAGCTAAAGTGAGAAGGCGAAACACCCCTGCAGGGTTGTGCGCTGGGTTTGGGACCCGCCACGTAAAAAAACACCCCCAATGAAAGACAACAACAAGCCTCGGATGAGTGACCCCCCTTTTGATGACGACCATGGCAAACGAAATAAGGACTATGATTTGAGGGCATGCACCTGGAATGTCCGGTCCCTTAATTGGGAAGGTGCCGCTGCCCAGCTGGTAGATGTCCTCGTAAAGATAAAGGCTGACATCACCGCCGTCCAAGAAATGCGATGGACGGGACAAGGACAGAGACGAGTAGGTCCTTGTGACATTTACTACAGTGGCCATATAAAGGAGCGCAAGTTTGGTGTTGGATTCGTGGTGGGAGAGAGACTCCGTCGCCGAGTACTATCATTCACTCCGGAGAATGAACGTCTAGCCACAATCCGCATCAAAGCGAGGTTCTTCAACATATCGCTGATTTGCGCCCACGCCCCGACGGAAGAGAAGGACGATGTGACCAAAGATGCCTTTTATGTGTGCTTGGAGCGCACTTATGAGAGATGCCCCCGCCACGATGTCAAAATCGTGCTTGGCGACTTCAATGCCAGGGTGGGCAAAGAAGGTATCTTTGGCACTACGGTCGGTAAATTCAGCCTCCACGCGGAAACATCCCCAAATGGGCTGAGGCTGATCGACTTCGCCGGGGCCCGAAATATGGTTATCTGTAGCACTAGATTCCAGCATAAGAAGATACATCAAGCTACCTGGCTGTCTCCAGATCGAAAAACCACCAACCAGATCGATCATGTTGTGATAGACGGAAGACACGTCTCCAGTGTTTTAGATGTGCGTGCGCTCCGAGGTCCTAACATCGACTCGGACCACTATATTGTTGCAGCCAAAATACGCACCCGCCTCTGTGCAGCAAAAAACGCACGCCAACAAACACAAGGATGGTTCGACGTCGAGAAGCTGCAATCACAACAGACAGCCGAACGTTTTTCTACTCGGCTTGCACTCCTGCTCTCTGAGAGCACTCGTCAACAACTCGGTATAAGGGAACTGTGGGACGGCATTTCAAACTCCTTACGTACAGCTGCAACCGAAACCATTGGTTTTCGGAAAGTGCAGAAGAACAGCTGGTACGACGAGGAGTGCCGTGTCGCAGCGGAGAGAAAACAGGCTGCCTACCTCGCAACGTTACGATCGACCACAACACGTGCGGGATGGGATAGATACCGAGAGTTGAAGAGGGAAGCGAGACGCATTTGTAGACAGAAAAAGAAAGAGGCCGAAATGCGTGAGTACGAAGAGCTTGATAAGCTGGCCGACAGGGGTAATGCTCGAAAATTCTATGAAAAGATGCGGCGGCTTACAGAAGGTTTCAAGACCGGAGCATACTCTTGTAGAACCCCCAAAGGTGATCTAGTTACCGATGCCCAGAGCATACTTAAATTATGGAGGGAACACTTCTCCAGCCTGCTGAATGGCAGTGAACGCACAACACCAGGAGAAAGCGAACCCGATACCCCAATCGATGACGATGGAGCAGACGTTCCATTGCCCGACCATGAAGAAGTTCGAATAGCAATTGCCCGCCTGAAAAACAACAAAGCGGCAGGGGCCGATGGATTGCCGGCCGAGCTATTCAAACACGGCGGCGAAGAGCTGATAAGGTGCATGCATCAGCTTCTTTGCAAAATATGGTCGGACGAAAGTATGCCCAACGATTGGAATTTAAGTGTGCTATGCCCAATCCACAAAAAAGGAGACCCCACAATCTGCGCCAACTACCGTGGGATTAGCCTCCTCAATATCGCATATAAGGTTCTGTCGAGCGTATTGTGTGAAAGATTAAAGCCCACCGTCAACAAACTGATTGGACCTTATCAGTGTGGCTTTAGACCTGGTAAATCAACAACCGACCAGATATTCACGATGCGCCAAATCTTGGAAAAGACCCGTGAAAGGAGAATCGACACACACCACCTCTTCGTCGATTTGAAAGCTGCTTTCGACAGCACGAAAAGGAGCTGCCTTTATGCCGCGATGTCTGAATTTGGTATCCCCGCAAAACTAATACGGCTGTGTAAACTGACGTTGAGCAACACAAAAAGCTCCGTCAGAATCGGGAAGGACCTCTCCGAGCCGTTCGATACCAAACGAGGTTTCAGACAAGGCGATTCCCTATCGTGCGACTTTTTCAACCTGCTTCTGGAGAAAATAGTTCGAGCTGCAGAACTTAACAGAGAGGGTACTATCTTTTATAGGAGTGCACAACTGCTGGCGTATGCCGATGATATTGATATCATCGGCCTCAATACCCGCGCCGTTAGTTCTGCTTTCTCCAGACTGGACAAGGAAGCAAAAGAAATGGGTCTGGCAGTGAACGAGGGCAAGACGAAATATCTCCTGTCATCAAACAAACAGTCGTCGCACTCGCGACTTGGCACTCACGTCACTGTTGACAGTCATAACTTTGAAGTTGTAGATAATTTCGTCTATCTTGGAACCAGCGTAAACACCACCAACAATGTCAGCCTAGAAATCCAACGCAGGATAACTCTTGCCAACAGGTGCTACTTCGGACTAAGTAGGCAATTGAGAAGCAAAGTCCTCTCTCGACAAACAAAAACCAAACTCTATAAGTCTCTCATAATTCCCGTCCTCCTATATGGTGCAGAGGCTTGGACGATGACAACAACCGATGAGTTGACGTTGCGAGTTTTCGAGAGAAAGGTTCTGCGAAAGATTTATGGTCCTTTGCGCGTTGGCCACGGCGAATATCGCATTCGATGGAACGATGAGCTGTACGAGATATACGACGACATTGACATAGTTCAGCGAATTAAAAGACAGCGGCTACGCTGGCTAGGTCATGTTGTCCGGATGGATGAAAACACTCCAGCTCTGAAAGTATTCGACGCAGTACCCGCCGCGGGAAGCAGAGGAAGAGGAAGACCTCCACTCCGTTGGAAGGACCAAGTAGAGAAGGACCTGGCCTCGCTTGGAATATCCAATTGGCGCCACGTAGCGAAGAGAAGAAACGACTGGCGCGCTGTTGTTGACTCGGCTATAATCGCGTAAGCGGTGTCTACGCCAGTAAAGAAGAAGAAGAAGAAGAATTATTTTTTTTTCTTTTTCGTTTCAGAAAACTAAGAGGGTTGAAATCATGGGCGTAGTCACGTGAAAATTTTTGGAGACCCCCTCACTTCGTCAGCTCATAATTTTTGGAATTTTTTACTTTTTTTTAGTTTATAATTTTTTTCTCTACTCTCCCAAAATTAACAAATAACTAATAAAAAAATGGATAGTAAAAATAGTAATTGCTTTTTTTTTACGACACTTTAAAAATTACCTGAAATTCATGCTTCTAGACTAGAATACCCCCTTAAGGTCGTGACGTCGCATCGCTGTTGATCACAAGGAAATATATTTATTAATTGAAAATTTTCCTACAATTTAGCATTTTAATATATCCCGCCTCATCCCATGTCATCGCATAGATAATGGTTCAGCGTCTCATCAATTTCCAGGCTCCGCTACATCTATTTACTTTTCAAATGTAGAAAAGGGGATTTTAAGGCTACAGTATCAGTATATGTAGTCCCTCTTAACTAAAATTAAAGCTTTCAGGTCGATCCATTATTAACACTATTGTAAAATACCTTCGTAATATGCGCTGTGTTGGAAGT
>JAPZAG010002916.1:0-13526 GCA_027475135.1 Bactrocera correcta | reverse complement strand
TGCACCTGCAAAGCTTAAATGATGCAATAAAGTATGACTGAGCTGAGTAACCGCAAATACATAGACAAGGTCAAAAAATAACTCTTCATAAGTGACGTGAGCATGATGTCCGTCACGGTGTCTGAGCAAAGGATGATGTGAAGATGTGTTCATAAATCCCTCATAACCTTTAGCGGTTTAAACGCCAAATAGCAAATAATGCAACGATAGCTGGTATAGCAAAAACCAAGAGCAGAATTGGAAACTCTTCACGAAAAGAGTAGCCAGCTTTGGTGACCCCCACCCACATATTGATACAAGCTACAATAAACCAAATCGGAAGAAAACATTTGATGGCAACAGAAAAATTTGGTTGGTGGACTCCCCAAAGGTAAGCAAACAATAGGAATAATCCGAATAGAATCATTCCACCTAAAATCACTAAAATGACATGCATGAATTTATGCTCCTTATTATTTGAAATGCTATTGATCTAGATTTTGAGCTGAATGCAAATACACAAGTTCGAATAATGAGTTTTAATAATGAATCCGAGATTGTTTGGACATGATTTTTTAAAAAAATTTTAAAAAATCAAATGATTCAATTGCTTTATTTTAATGGCGCAGAATCATTGACCAAATAAATGAATAATCTAATCACTTGTACTGGCTCATAATTTAACAGATCAAACGTAGCGGAATAAGTTGAGATATCTGAATACACATGTCTAAAATCCTGAACAATCCTTGCAGATAGTCAAAATTTATCGATCTTGTACTATTTAAGTTTTAACCGAATACTTTTAATAAGCATTTTTGCTTCTACATAAGCCTGCTTGACCTTGCAATGTTCTCTGTACAGCGTTTATAGAACCCCTAAAAGCGATGAGTCAAACACTGATGATTGCTATTTCCCAGTATTGAATAAGATTAATGTATAATCCAGAAATTATGTAACAAACTAGGTCGTCACTATGAAATCTGAATTTTACCAAGGAAAAATCAAGCAATATGATGCCACAAAGGGATTTGGATTTATTGGGGGCTTAGAGCAAGATGTTTTTTTTCATATTTCAGATTTTCCGCTTGAAGAGGGTGAGCCGAAGCGCAACGAGCGTGTAAAATTTATGGTGGTTGAAAATAATGGTAAGTTTAAAGCAGTCAAAATTCAGCGTGTCGTTGATCAGTCTGCAAAAGCTAAAAAATCAAGAGCAATAGAAAATAATACTTCGATTACGTCTGCATTGTTAGACAGTTTTAGAAAGTAGATAGATTCAATCTGCAAGAAATCAGGTAACTTGGTAATTTTTAAATTATTTAGATATTGAGAAAAAATGAGCAAGAATGTTTTAGATAAAGTTGAATTAATGATTAAAACCATTAATAAAATTCACGCTGATTTTTCTCAAGATTATTTTGAAACAGGGCGCATCGAAAAGATCAATTTATCAAAAACGATTGCACGTGTACCTTACCTACATATTTCAAAATATCGTTTAAATCTACATGAAAGCATTAATGATTACCTGATTAAAAACAAAAAAGGATTTTTATTGCAGTATTATTATCGAGTTAAAACGTTAGAAAGTATTGATGATAAGATTAATCGGTATTCACTCAATACAGATCAATATCCAGTAAATAACTGGTTAAATGATATTTTTGGCGCAAGAATTATTTTAAATACGCAAGAAGTTGAAGAAATTATTGAATTGCTGGATGGATGGCAGGAAAAATTTGGTTTAAAAAACTGGTATTTCCGAGATAAAGATGGCTATCGAGGGATACATATCTATTTTAAAAATAAATCAAATTTTTATTTCCCTTGGGAGTTACAAGTTTGGGATGAAAAAGATGAAATGACCAATATTGAAAATCATGAAAAATATAAACGGATGTTCGTTTGAAACTTAACGAAAGATGGAACCTTATTATAAAAATTTAAAACAACCATCCCGTGATTTACGGAAAAATATAATTGATGCTGGAAAGCTATTGTGATTAATTATTAATCAAAGTAAAATGATTTAGTTTTTTAACTGCTTAATTTATTTGTGATTATATTTAAAATTATAGGTGGTAGAATGAAGTTATATAAAAAGGAGAGACTGATGCCAAACATAGAATTGCATGTTATGCACATTGGTGAATTCGATAGTGAATATATAAAAAAAATTGATGAAGAAATAGTAAAAATTTGTGAAGGGTATTCTCGTAGTAGTATTGATGAAGTAAAAAAGAGATTATTGAATTATTTAAAAACGAAAGATTTGCGAGGACGTCAAGGAGCTATATCTGAATTTTTTATACACTTATTTTTAAATAACAATAAATATAAGCAAGATTGTTTGTTTTTTAATCTTGAAGACAGTGGTCCAAAAAAAGGATTTGATGGAGTATATAGTAAAAATAATGAAATATTTTTAGTAGAAAGTAAATCAGGTGGGTGCTCAACCAAAAATATTTCACATTTAAATAAAATTAGAGAATCATATAGTGGGTTAGAGCAATATCTAACAGGGACAAGCGTACGAAGAGATGGGAATCCGTGGATTAACGCTTATAACCATGCAAATCAAAAAGATGTAAAATCTAAAGAAAAAATAATAGATAAAATTTGGCAGTTAAAAGCAGATTTTCAAAATGGGATTTTTTCACAAGTACCAGACTTTAATTTAGTTCCATGTTCAACAATTTATTTGAATGGAGAATGGAGTAACTTATGGTCAGATAATTTATTACTTGAAAAGACAAAGTTGATGAGTCTAAAAGGGAAAACCATAAAAATTTTATCAGTAACAAATAAAGATATAAATAATTTCATGAAGTATTTAGAGGCTGTATAGAAAAAATGGATGGAATAAATCAAATAAAAAAATTAAAGGATATAGATACTTTTCAAACAATAATTAGAAAATTGACTATAGGTGTACAGCTTGAGTATGATAAATTTAAAGCTTTATACTTTCAGTTTCAATTATATTTTTACAAGAATATCAGAAGGATAAGAGGCGAATAGCTTACTTTAATTTTGCTTATTTTGTGATTCTTAAAGTGGCATTGATAAATAAATTATATCAACCTTTATTTGATCTTAGCCTTAATGTTGGATTTTATCCGATAAATAGATTTATTTTTGAAAAAAAATTAATAGAATCATTAAGTTTAGAGAGCATAAAAAATGATGTTGAAGTTGATGCTTATAGATATGATAAACACATTGAAATGTATCAACAACGTTTGAATAGAACTGAAATTTTATCAAGTAAAAGTCTAGATAACGTATATATTGCGCCTACTTCATTTGGTAAAAGTTCATTGATTTTCGATATAGTAAGGAAAAATTCTAATAAGAAAATATCAATAATAGTTCCAAGTAAATCTTTGATTTCACAGAGTATAATTGATTTAAAGAAAATTTTCCCTGATAGGAAAATAATATTTAATGAAGATATGTATGACAATGAAGAGAGTTTTATAAGTGTTTTTACACAAGAAAGAGCATTGAGATTCTTCTCAAAAAACAAAGAAATTACTTTGATGTGATGATAGTTGATGAAGCACATAATTTACTGCCTAATGATTATAGAGCTGTAATATTAGCTAGAGCTATTAGAAGAAACAGATTCAGATCGAGTAATTCAAAGCATTATTATTTGTCTCCATTGATTAATGAATCTAAAAGTTTACAACTTGAGGCTGATCAAGTTTTTTTTGAACGTAAAATAAAATTAAATATCAAAGATCCAGATTATTTTGAATTTAAAGAGGCGGGAGATTTTTTTAAATACAATCGATTTTTAGATGAAAGTTACAGACTAGGTTGGTGTGAAAATTTATATGAATACATTAAATATAATCAAAAGAATAAAAATTTCATTTATTTAAGATCTCCCAAAAAAGTAGAAGAGTTTTCAAGAAAGCTTTGTTATCGATTAGACTTAAATGGAAAATTAGCTTCTTTAGCTAAAATTTTATCTGATAATTTACATGAGGATTTTTATTGTGTTGATTACATAAAAAAAGGATTAAT
The DNA here is from genome assembly GCA_027475135.1 of Bactrocera correcta. Lineage (NCBI taxonomy): Eukaryota > Metazoa > Arthropoda > Insecta > Diptera > Tephritidae > Bactrocera > Bactrocera correcta. The sequence continues at coordinate 9,512 of JAPZAG010002916.1, read as the reverse complement.
TTATTTGCATGGTGGTATTCCTGATTTAATAAAAGATTTTTTGGAATATAAGTTTAAAACTGAAGCTGATATTAAATATCTTGTTGCGAATTCCGTGGTTTTGGAAGGTATTAATTTTCCAATTGAAGTGTTATTTATTTTAAATACAACAGATCTAAAGATTAAGAACTTAATTAATTTAATTGGAAGAGTCAATAGGTTGAATGAAGTTTTTAGTAATGATAATGATGATTTATCAAAATTAAATCCAAGTGTTCATTTTGTTAATGATACTTACTTTAATGGTAAAAATCGTGATATGTTTCATAAAATGAAATTATTGAAAAGTAGTTTATTTGAGGATGTTATAGAAAATCCTGCCTTGCTAAATACAATAAATGACCAACTAAAAAATAAAAATACTGGTATTAATGTTGTTCAGGATAACTCTACTGAAAACATAAGCACTATAAGAGAGTTAGAAGACTTTCTGATTTATGATGATCAAAAAGATAATTCGTTATTGAAGACCATAATTGAACAAGATATACATAGTATTTATAATGAATTTAATCAGGTGCATAAAATTCTCTTTGAAAGAATGGAAAGGTATTTTATTTCAACATTTTGGATGAATTTAAACATAATAGACAAAATTTATTATTTCTTTATTGAGGGCTTTGATTATGATCTAAAAATGAAGTCGAAAAAATTTTTGAGATTTAATTACAAAGATACTCGAAAATATTATAATAATTTTATTTATAGAATGCATAATCTATCTTTAAAATCGCATATTAATCATATTCTAAAGTACTATGATTGGTTGAGTCGTAATAATATCCCTAAATATAAAAAATTTTACATAGGTGTTGGATTTGGGGAGATTCCTTATTGGAGTGGTAATAAAAATAATACATGTATCGATTTATCATCAAAGAGTAGAAAACAATGTGCCAATCTAGCATTGGTTCATCTGAAAAATGAAACAGATTTTGAAAATTTTGATCTCTCTAAATTTGTTCATATATTATATGAAATAAAACTTATTACTGAAGGTGAATATAATCTTTTTATATATGGAAGTGAGCATAGAGAAAATATTGCTTTATTCAAAGCAGGATTCAGTACTCAACTTATTAACTTTTTAAAAGAAAAAAAACAATTGAAAAATATAGCTGTAACTAATGGAAAGTTGCAGGGGAATAAAGAATTTCTCATATTTGTGGATACATTGGATGAAATGAAGAAGTTTGAAATTTCTAGATTACTTTTGATAATGATGTATAGAAAAGACTCGAACTATACTAATAATTCGAGTCTTGGTGGTATCTATTAAGAAACCGAATCATCTAAATTCGGTGCTAACCAACGCTTCGCTTCATCCATTGTCCATCCTTTACGTTTCGCATAATCCTCAAGTTGATCTTGAGAAATTTTACCCACATTAAAATATTCAGATTGTGGCAAGCTGTAATAGAACCCGCTGACACTTGATGGTGGCCACATGGCAAAACTGCTGGTGAGATAGGTTCCGATCTTATCAGTTGAACCTAACCAGTCAAACAGCACTGCTTTTTCAGAATGTTCTGGACAAGCTGGATAACCAGGTGCAGGGCGAATCCCGACATATTTTTCCTTGATCAAGGCTTCATTATCCAAGGCTTCATCAGGTTGATAACCCCAATAGTCCTTACGAATCAGCTCATGCAAATGTTCGGCAAAGGCTTCGGCAAAACGGTCACCTAATGACTGAACCAGAATTGCAGAATAGTCATCGCCTTTGGCTTTATATTCATTTGCCAGTTCCTCTGCACCAAAGATCGATACAGTAAAACCACCAAGATAATCGGTATGCTCTTGAGAGGTGCTAATAAAGTCCGCTAAAGAAAAATTGGGTTTCCCTGTGACTTTGTCAGATTGCTGACGCAAATGTTCAAAAGTATGCGTGGCATTGCCCTGCATATCGTAGACAGAAACTGTGTCATCTCCAGTGCGTTTGGCAGGGTACAACGCAAATACAGCACGCGCATCAAAGCGTTGATTCTCGATAATATCTTTCAGCATCGTCTGAGCTTGATTGTATAAATCTGTTGCTGCTTCACCCACGATTTCATCGGTCAGAATTTTTGGAAATTTACCTGTCAGACTCCACGAGATAAAAAATGGTGTCCAGTCAAAATATGGAACCATTTTTTCAAGTGGGTAGTTGGTAATCACTTTTTCGCCGAGCAGATTCGGTTTTGGTGGTACGTAGGCATTCCAGTCGATATTAAAGCCATTTTTAACGGCTTCTTGATAGCTCAGTTTGGCTGCTTTCGGTTGCTTATTGGCTAAACGCTCACGAATCTTGGCATATTCAGCACGATGCTCAGCAATAAAATTCCGCGCATTTCTTTTGACAATAGCGTGGTTGCAACGCCGACTGCACGCGAAGCATCGGCCACATAAATGACGGCATCATTTTGATACTGAGGATCAATTTTTACAGCAGTATGTGCTTTAGATGTCGTTGCACCACCAATCAATAGCGGAATATTAAAGCCTTTACGCTGCATTTCTTTGGCAACAAACACCATTTCATCCAAAGATGGAGTGATTAAACCAGACAAACCGATGATGTCACATTTTTCATCAATTGCAGTTTGTAGAATTTTTTCCGCAGGCACCATGACACCTAGATCAACAATGTCATAACCATTACAGCCTAAAACTACGCCAACGATATTTTTACCAATATCGTGCACATCGCCCTTAACAGTCGCCATCAACACTTTACCTTTAGATTGGCTACCTGTTTTTTTTAGCTTCGATGTAAGGATTCAACCAAGCAACGGCCTGTTTCATCACACGTGCAGATTTCACCACTTGTGGTAGGAACATTTTGCCTGAACCAAACAGGTCACCCACAACATTCATACCATCCATTAATGCGCCTTCAATCACATCAAGTGGACGTTTGGCTTTTAAACGGGCTTCTTCAGTATCTTCATCAATATAGGTGGTGATGCCTTTGACCAGTGCATATTCCAGACGTTTTTCAACTGATTCATTACGCCATTCAAGATTTTCAGCTTCGCGTTGCGCACCACTATGACCACGGAATTTTTCCGCGACTTCAAGCAGTTTCTCTGTCGCATTTTGACCAGATTCACCCTGGTTTTGATTCAGAACAACATCTTCAACCGCATCTTTGAGTTCTTTGGGAATATCGTCATAAATTGCCATTTGACCCGCATTCACGATACCCATGGTCATGCCTTGTTTGATGGCATGGTATAAAAATACCGAGTGAATCGCTTCACGCACAGGTTCATTCCCACGGAATGAAAACGATACGTTCGATACACCGCCCGAAATCATAGCATACGGCAAGTTTTGTTTGATCCAGCCTGTCGCTTCAATGAAATCGACGCCGTAGTTATTATGCTCTTCAATGCCTGTTGCTACAGCAAATACGTTCGGGTCAAAAATAATATCTTCAGCAGGGAAGCCGACTTCATTCACCAAAACATCATAAGAGCGTTTACAGATTTCACGCTTACGTGCAGCAGTATCGGCTTGGCCAGTTTCATCAAATGCCATGACGATAATCGCAGCACCATATTGGCGACACAAACGTGCCTTTTCGACAAACTCGTCATAGCCTTCTTTTAAGGAAATCGAGTTAACAACAGGTTTACCTTGTACACACTTCAAGCCCGCTTCAATAATTTCCCATTTCGATGAGTCAATCATGATTGGTACACGAGAAATATCAGGCTCAGACGCCACCAGATTCAAAAAATGCACCATCGCATTTTGCGAATCGAGCATGCCTTCATCCATGTTGATGTCGATGATCTGTGCACCAGCTTCCACTTGTTGCTGTGCAACTTCCAGAGCTTCTGCAAACTTTTCTTCACGGATTAAACGCAAGAATTTTTTTGAACCCGTCACATTGGTACGTTCACCAACATTCACGAACAATGAATCATCATAAATATTAAATGGCTCTAAACCACTCAGACGACAAGCGGGTTTTGTTTCAGGAACCTGACGTGGCTGAATGTCTTTGACTGCATTGTAGATGGCGCGAATATGATCTGGTGTGGTACCACAGCAACCGCCGGTAATATTGATCAAACCACTCATCGCGAATTCTTTTAAAAATGCGGCGGTTTGTTCTGGAGTTTCATCATATTCACCAAAAGCATTAGGTAAGCCTGCGTTTGGATGGGCAGAAACAAAAGTATCCGCCACATCGCTAATGGTTTTGACGTGCGCACGCATTGCATCTGCACCCAATGCACAGTTAAAACCAATCGAGAGTAAATCGCCATGACGCACAGAGTTCCAGAATGCTTCAGCCGTTTGACCTGTTAAAGTACGACCTGATGCATCAGTAATCGTTCCTGAGATCATCAATGGCAGTTCACGACCAAGTTGCTTAAATACTTCTTTGACCGCGAAGATTGCAGCTTTACAGTTTAGGGTATCAAATACAGTTTCGATTAATAGAATATCTGCGCCACCTTCAATCAAGGCATGGGTCGCTTCTATATAATTTTCTTTTAATTCATCAAAGGTAATGTTTCGGAAAGCTGGGTCGTTTACATTTGGTGAAATCGAACAAGTACGTGATGTCGGTCCAAGTACACCTGCGACAAAACGTGGTTTTTCTGGGGTTGAGTATTTGTCACACGCTGCACGTGCTAAACGGGCAGCTTCACGGTTGATCTCTGGAACCAGATCTTCCATGTGATAGTCCGACATTGAAATACGAGTGCCATTGAAACTGTTGGTTTCAATAATGTCTGCGCCAGCGTCTAAATAGGCTTCATGAATGCCTTGGATAATCTGTGGCTGTGTTAATACCAACAGATCATTATTGCCTTTTAGGTCTGATGCCCAATCTGCAAAACGCTCACCACGATAATCGTCTTCTTCTAATTTGTGGCGTTGGATCATGGTGCCCATCGCACCGTCAATGATTAAAATGCGTTCGGCGAGAAGCGCTTTAAGGGTGGTGAGCGTGGACATAGATAATCCTGGCGAATTTGAAAAATGCGCGTTATTGTAACAGAAACTTGCTAGTTTGCTGTTCATTTAAACATGAACGAGGTATACATGTTTAATTGTGCAAGATTAAGATGATTTAAAAAAAGACGGTTGAAATTTCATCAAAATGACATATTCAGCTTTCAAAATGAAAATGTGAATGTCGCAAATGAAACAATTGTCATTTTTTTCAACAATTATGACAGTTTCAAAAACACTTCGAATAAAAAGGGTGGTTTTAGTTTAAATAATTGTTTTTAAAACATAAAAAATATTAATTTGAGTGCGAAGCAAGCATGGTAAACAGAAAAATGAAGTCAAATGGATAAAAATTGACTTCATAAAAGGGCTGTTTGTCATATAATTGTCATAATTTAATTTAAGAATAAGGGGATTTTATTAATCCTCTTGAACCGTCTGCATGAATTCAAATCTACCCCCTGTTTCGGATTCAAAGCTTGTGGAACCATCCCTTGCAAAATCGACGAATGTACATGTACCTACACCGAAATTTTTTATGCCGGTGTTTTTTACAATTATTATTGCAACCCTGATTTATATTGGATTTCAGGTGAATGCTGATTTGGCGCACGTACCGCCTTTAAATTTATACTCTGTTATTTTACTTTCTACTGCATTATTGATTGCATTAGGCTTTGAGTTTGTTAATGGCTTTCATGACACAGCAAATGCTGTTGCAACGGTGATTTATACCAATGCATTGCCTGCACCTGTCGCTGTGATGTGGGCTGGGTTCTGTAATTTTCTGGGTGTTATGGTGGCTAGCGGCGCCGTAGCATATGGCATCATTGCATTATTGCCCGTCGAACTGATTATGAATGTCAGCAGTGGCGCTGGCTTTGCTATGGTTTTTGCACTTTTAATTGCCGCGATTATCTGGAACTTGGGAACATGGTTTCTTGGTATTCCAGCTTCAAGTTCTCACACCCTGATTGGTTCAATTTTGGGTGTAGGTATCATGAACCATATTTTGAATGCATCTTCTGGAAGCAGTGGCATCGATATGGATCAAGTTATTAAAGTGGGTAAAGCTTTATTATTTTCTCCTTTAATTGGTTTTGCTTTCGCAGCAGTCTTATTCCTTTTGGTCAAGAAAGTTTTTAGACGTCAACTTGAACTTTTTCAGCCACCTGAAGGCAATAAACCACCGCCACCTATCATTCGTGCAATTCTGATTTTTACCTGTACTGGTGTAAGTTTTGCTCACGGTTCTAATGATGGTCAAAAAGGTATGGGTCTGATCATGCTCATTTTGATTGGATTGGTACCACTCGCGTATTCATTGAATAAAAATTTTGATGCACAATATTTAAAGTCTTTTGAGCAACTTTCGAGTGAAACTGCGATCGTTTTGCATGCAAATCAAGGTGAGATGCAAGATGAGAAAGCGCGTGAAATTTTGACCAAATATATTCAGACCAAACAGCAAACTCCAGAAGTTGTTCCTGCTTTGGCAAGTATTACAGATCATCTTGGTCAGCGCGTTGCGACGTATGGTGATTTAAAAGATATTCCAGAAGTTGCGGTGAGTGAAATTCGTAACGATATGTATTTAAGTACAACCACATTTAAACGTCTGGATAAAGCTGAAGCACTTCCTGCAATGACACCTCAACAAGAAGGCGTTGTAAAAGAATACCGTAGTAATCTGGATGGTTTCTTACAATACATTCCAAACTGGGTAAAAGTTGCGGTAGCATTGGCTTTAGGCCTTGGCACCATGGTGGGCTGGAAGCGTATTGTGGTGACTGTGGGTGAGCGTATTGGTAAAAACCATATGACTTATGGTCAAGGAATGTCTGCCGAATTAGTTGCAATGAGTACCATTGCTGCGGCTGACGGCTTGGGTATGCCCGTATCAACCACGCATGTATTGAATAGTGCAGTTGCTGGTACGATGGTTGCCAATAAATCAGGTCTAAACTTTAATACGGTTAAAACCATTATTTCGGCATGGATTTTTACCTTGCCAGCCACGATCTGTTTGTCAGGTGGCTTATACTGGTTGTTCTTACAGTTTGTCAATTAAATTTGAAAATGCAGAAGAGGCCACTAAAGAGTGGCCTTTTTTTTATCTCTAGTTTATTTTAACGGTTTATTATTTATTTCGTATTTGGGCTGTGCATGATTTTCGCCCTGCATTAAAGGTTTTTATCTATTTATGACTGCATTGAATATTCAAACCATACAACAAGATTCATTAATCAAGTCGCTAAAAAATTACGAAGAAATTTTTTGGTTTCAGCCTGAACCCAAGTCCGTTGAGCTAGGATTAAAACGTACCAGTCTTACTCTTGCCGATATTCAGGATGCCGAAGCACGTTTAACACGATTTGCACCTTATCTGGAAAAAGTATTTCCTGAACTGCGAAGTACACAGGGCAAAATTGAGTCAGAGATTGTATCTATCCCAACAATGCAACATGACTGTAGCAAACGCTTTGCGATCGAACCAAATGGAACATGGTGGCTTAAAAAAGATAGTCATTTACCCATTTCTGGTTCGATTAAGGCACGTGGTGGAATCTATGAAGTACTGGCTCATGCTGAAAAGCTGGCACTTAAAGCGGGTTTAATTACATTACAAGATAACTATTCACAACTCGATAGTGATCAAGCCCGTCAATTTTTTTCAAATTATCAGATTGCAGTCGGATCAACTGGAAATTTGGGTTTTTCGATTGGAATCATGAGTGCCAAACTGGGCTTTCGAGTAAGTGTGCATATGTCGGCAGATGCGCGCCAGTGGAAAAAAGACAAGTTACGTTCACTGGGTGTCAATGTGGTTGAATATGCCAGTGATTATGGCGTTGCGGTAGAACAGGGACGTAAAGCTGCAGAGTCAGATCCAAACTGTTTTTTCATTGATGATGAGAACTCGACCACTTTATTTTTAGGCTATGCGGTTGCTGGCTTACGTTTAAAACAGCAATTCATCGACCAGAATATTCAAGTTGATGCGCAGCATCCATTATTTGTTTATTTACCTTGTGGCGTAGGCGGTGGCCCGGGTGGTGTGAGTTTTGGACTTAAACATGCCTTTGGTGAGCATGTACACTGTATTTTTGCCGAACCGACTCATTCTCCTTGCATGCTGCTCGGGGTTTATACTGGTTTACATGATCAGATTTGTGTAGCCGATATTGGATTGGATAATGCTACTGCTGCCGATGGGCTTGCGGTGGGACGTGCTTCAGGTTTTGTTGGGCGGGCTATGCAAGATCTGATTGATGGTTACTATACTATTTCAGATCAACAATTATTTGACTTTATTCGCTTAATGGATCAAACCGAATCCATCCAGCTTGAACCCTCTGCTGTGGCAGGGGTGTTAGGCATTTATCATGTCAATACAAATAAATCCTATCAACAGGCGTATCATATAAATGCGATACAAATAAAAAATGCAACACATTTAATTTGGGCAACGGGTGGCGGTATGGTTCCGCCCGATGAAATGCAAAAATACTTAAAGCAGTGTGAATAATAAAAAGCCTGTATTTTATACAGGCTTTTTAAAACTTATTTCTTAAATAGCGATGATAATTTCTCAAGAGGTAACTTGTCTGTTGCAAATCCATAGAGTGCTGCAAAAGGTAATGCTGTTCTGGCTAGATAGGCCACACGCCATAATCCACCATGATTAGCGCCTTCCATCATTAGCTCTAACGGATGATCGAGTGGCGTTTCAGGGTTGGCAGCAGAAGCGTCATTGCGAAGATCATGAATCCATAGCGCAGCCATAATTGCATTGGTGGTTTCAGGACGAAATGCTTCAACATCAAATAATTCAGCACCATTGAAGGCTGCTTTCAATAAAGGGTTTTTGGTGACAGAATGTGTGGTCGTTGAGGGGGCAATATTGATACTCACACGTTGGCTCTGATGATGTGCCAGTGTGGCGCGCCATTGTTGAATTCGTTTTGCCAAAGCATAGTTTGGGCCTTGTTCGATCACCAAACAATCTGCGATACCATAGTCTTTGCCATTATCAGACCGAATGAGTTGCTGCCCATTGGTTTGAAAGAAATGCTGTAGAGAAAGCGTTTTAACACCTTGAGTCAGCCATTTTTGCACGTTAGAGCGATGCATAAACTTTTCATGACTGGCTTCCACAACTTCTTTTGGAATAGCGTAAACATCAGTTGGTGTGCACATAAACATTAAACTGCTATCAGGTTTCTTTTCGCTGACAATGCTCATAATGGTATCCATCGCCATGGATACGCGAACATGTTTTTCACCATCCAGATATGCAATGGCTGCCAAGTCAAGCGACTGGCTAAACTGAGTAAGCCACTGTGCCACTTCTGGAAGTTGAGTCAGTAAATTGACACCCAATTTGTTTTTAAGTTCTGATGTATGTGTAGATTCACTTACAATCTCTAGGCTTGGTGCAATTAAGGTTGCATTGCCTTTTTTAATCGTATTGAGAATTTTCGCCCAAACTTTGGGATTGGGTAGATCTACCG
>JAPZAG010000297.1:0-47338 GCA_027475135.1 Bactrocera correcta | reverse complement strand
TTTATCTTACTGAAGTCTACAAACGCCTTAACGGCATAACGGCAAAGCATTTAGAAGAATTACGTAATCTTATATTTAGGTATAAAGTCGATTTTCTTGTATATACTCATTTAGCAAACGAAATCGAAATGCTTCAAATCATTAGTTTAACATATTTACGATAATTAACCCCCTTTATCTTACTGAAGTCTACAAACGCCTTAACGGCATAACGGCAGTGCATGTAGAAGAATTCCGTTATCATATATTTAGGTATAAAGTCGATTTTCTTGTACATACACATTTAGCAATCGATATCGAAATGCCTCAAATCATTAGTTTAACATGTTTAAGTTAATTAACCCTATTTATCTTACTGAAGTCTACAAACATCTTAACGGCATAACGGCAAAGCATATAGAAGAAATACGTAATCTTATATTTAGGTATAAAGTCGATTTTCTTGTATATACTCATTTAGCAATCGAAATAGAAATGCTTCAAATCATTAGTTTAACATGTTTAAGTTAATTAACCCTATTTATCTTACTGAAGTCTACAAACATCTTAACGGCATAACGGCAAAGCATTTAGAAGAAATACGTAAACTTATATTTAGGTATAAAGTCGATTTTCTTGTATATACTCATTTAGCAATCGATATAGAAATGCTTCAAATCATTAGCTTAACATATTTAAGTTGATTAACCCTCTTTAAGTTAATTAACCCTCTTTATCTTACTGAACGTTTTAACGGCATAACGGCAAAGCATTTAGAAGATTACGTAATCTTATATTTAGGTATAAAGTCGATTTTCTTGTATATACACATTTAGCAATTGATATCGAAATGCTTCAAATCATTAGTTTAACATATTTAAGCTAATTAACCCTCTTTATCTTACTAAAGTCTACAAAAGCCTTAATGGCATAAGGGCTGTGCATTTGGAAGAATTCCGTAATCTTATATTTAGGTATAAAGTCGATTTTCTTGTATATACTCATTTAGCAATCGATATAGAAATGCTTCAAATCATTAGTTTAACATATTTAAGTTAATTAACCCTCTTTATCTAATTGAAGTCTACAAACGTTTTAACGGCATAACGGCAAAGCATTTAGAAGAATTACGTAATCTTATATTTAGGTATAAAGTCGCTTTTCTTGTATATACTCATTTAGCAATCGATATAGAAATGCTTCAAATCATTAGTTTAACATATTTAAGTTAATTAACCCTCTTTATCTAACTGAAGTCTACAAACGTTTTAACGGCATAACGGCAAAGCATTTAGAAGAATTACGTAATCTTATATTTAGGTATAAAGTCGATTTTCTTGTATATATGCATTAAGCAATCGATTTCGAAATGCTTCGAATAACTGGTGTAACATATCTAAGTTAATAAAGCTTCTTTAACGAACTGAAGAATTCCGTAATCTTATATTTAGGTATAAAGTCGAATTTGTTGTATATACACATTTAGCAATCGATATCGAAATGCCTCAAATCATTAGTTTAACATATTTAAGTTAATTAACCTTCTTTAACATATTGAATTTGATATAAAGCCATGGTGGCATAACGGCAGTGCATTTGGAAGAATTCCGTAATCTTATATTAGGTATAAAGTCGATTTTCTTGTATATACACATTTAGCAATCGATATCGAAATGCCTCAAATCATTAGTTTAACATATTTAAGTTAATTAACCCCCTTTATCTTACTGAAGTCTACAAACGCCTTAACGGCATAACGGCAGTACATGTAGAAGAATTCCGTTATCATATATTTACGTATAAAGTCGATTTTCTTGTATATACACATTTAGCAATCGCTATCGAAATGCCTAAAATCATTAGTTTAATATATTTAAGTTAATTAACCCTCTCTAACTTACTGAAGTCTACAAACACCTTAACGGCATAACGGCAAAGCATTGAGAAAAATTTCGTAATCTTATATTTAGGTATAAAGTCCATTTTCTTGTATATACTCATTTAGCAATCGACTTCGAAAATCTTCAAATCATAAGTTTAACATATTTAAGTTAATAAAGCTTCTTAAACGCACCGAAGTTAACATAAAGCCATGGCGGCATGACGGCAGTGCATTTAGAAGAATTCCGTAAGCTTATATTTAGGTATAAAGTCGATTTTCTTGTATATATGCATTAAGCAATCGATATCGAAATGCTTCAAATAACTGGTTTAACATATTTAAGTTAACAAACCTTCTTTAACTAACTGAAGTTAACATAAAGCCATAAGGGTATAACGGCAGTGCATTTGGAAGAATTCCGTAATCTTATATTTAGGTATGAAGTCGATTTTCTTGTAAATACACATTTAGCAATCGATATCGAAATGCCTCAAATAATTAGTTTAATATATTTAAGTTAATTAACCCCCTTTATCTTACTGAAGTCCACAAACGCCTTAACGGCATAACGGCAGTGCATGTAGAAGAATTCCATTATCATATGTTTAGGTATAAAGTCGATTTTCTTGTACATACAGATTTAGCAATCGATATCGAAATGCCTCAAATCATTAGTTTAACATATTTAAGTTAATTAACCCCCTTTATCTTACTGAAGTCTACAAACGCCTTAACGGCATAACGGCAAAGCATTTAGAAGAAATGCTTCAAATCATTAGTTTAACATATTTACGATAATTAACCCTCTTTATCTTTCTAAAGTCTACAAAAGCCTTAATGGCATAACGGCAGTGCATTTGGAAGAATTCCGTAATCTTATATTTAGGTATTAAGTCGATTTTCTTGTATATACACATTTAGCATTCGATATCGAAATGCCTCAAATCATTAGTTTAACATATTTAAATTAATTAACCCCCTTTATCTTACTGAAGTCTACAAACGCATTAACGGCATAACGGCAAAGCATTTAGAAGAATTACGTAATCTTATATTTAGGTATAAAGTCGCTTTTCTTGTATGTACTCATTTAGCAATCGAAATCGAAATGCTTCAAATCATTAGTTTAACATGTTTAAGTTAATTAACCCTATGTATCTTACTGAAGTCTACAAACATCTTAACGGCATAACGGCAAAGCATTTAGAAGAATTACGTAATCTTATATTTAGGAATAAAGTCGCTTTTCTTGTATATACTCATTAAGCAATCGATATAGAAATGCTTCAAATCATTAGTTTAACATATTTCAGTTAATTAACCCTCTTTATCTAACTGAAGTCTACAAACGTTTTAACGGCATAACGGCAAACCATTTAGAAGAATTACGTAATCTTATATTTAGGTATAAAGTCGCTTTTCTTGTATATACTCATTTAGCAATCGAAATCGAAATGCTTCAAATCATTAGTTTAACATGTTTAAGTTAATTTACCCTATTTATCTTACTGAAGTCTACAAACATCTTAACGGCATAACGGCAAAGCATTTAGAAGAAATACGTAATCTTATATTTAGGTATAAAGTCGATTTTCTTGTTTATACTCATTTAGCAATCGATATAGAAATGCTTCAAATCATTAGTTTAACATATTTAAGTTAATTAACCCTCTTTATCTAACTGAAGTCTACAAACGTTTTAACGGCATGACGACAAAGCATTTAGAAGAATTACGTAATCTTATATTTAGGTATAAAGTCGTTTTTCTTGTATATACTCATTTAGCAATCGAAATCGAAATGCCTCAAATCATTAGTTTAACATGTTTAAGTTAATAAACCTTATTTATCTTACTGAAGTCTACAAACATCTTAACGGCATAACGGCAAAGCATTTAGAAGAAATACGTAATCTTATATTTAGGTATAAAGTAGATTTTCTTGTATATACTCATTTAGCAATCGATATAGAAATGCTTCAAATCATTAGTTTAACATATTTAAGTTAATTAACCCTCTTTATCTTACTGAAGTCTACAAACGTTTTAACGGCATAACGGCAGTGCATGAAGAAGAATTCCGTTATCATATATTTAGGTATAAAGTCGATTTTCTTGTACATACACATTTAGCAATCGATATCATTAGTTTAACATATTTAAGTTAATTAACCCTCTTTATCTTACTGAAGTCTACAAACGCCTTAATTGCATAACGGCAAAGCATTTAGAAGAATTACGTTATCTTATATTTAGGTAATAAGTCGATTTTGTTGTATATACACAGCTAGCAATCGAAATCGAAATGCTTCAAATCATTAGTTTAACATATTTAAGGTAATTAACCCCCTTTATCTTACTGAAGTCTACAAACGCCTTAACGGCATAACGGCAAAGCATTTAGAAGAATTACGTAATCTTATATTTAGGTAATAAGTCGATTTTGTTGTATATACACAGCTAGCAATCGATATCGAAATGCTTCAAATCATTAGTTTAACATATTTAAGCTAATTAACCCTCTTTATCTTACTAAAGTCTACAAAAGCCTTAACGGCATAACGGCAGTGCATTTGGAAGAATTCCGTAATCTTATATTTAGGTATAAAGTCGATTTTCTTGTATTTACACATTTAGCAATCGATATCGAAGTGCCTCAAATCATTAGTGCAACATATTTAAGTTAATTAACCCTCTTTATCTTACTGAAGTCTACAAACGCCTTAACGGCATAACGGCAAAGCATTTAGAAGAATTACGTAATCTTATATTTAGGTATAAAGTCGCTTTTCTTGTATATACTCATTTAGCAATCGATATAGAAATGCTTCAAATCATTAGTTTAACATATTTAAGTTAATTAACCCTCTTTATCTAACTGAAGTCTACAAACGTTTTAACGGCATAACGGCAAAGCGTTTAGAAGAATTACGTAATCTTATATTTAGGTATAAAGTCGATTTTCTTGTATATATGCATTAAGCAATCGATTTCGAAATGCTTCTAATAACTGGTGTAACATATCTAAGTTAATAAAGCTTCTTTAACGAACTGAAGAATTCCGTAATCTTATATTTAGGTATAAAGTCGAATTTGTTGTATATACACATTTAGCAATCGATATCGAAATGCCTCAAATCATTAGTTTAACATATTTAAGTTAATTAACCTTCTTTAACATATTGAATTTGATATAAAGCCATGGTGGCATAACGGCAGTGCATTTGGAAGAATTCCGTAATCTTATATTAGGTATAAAGTCGATTTTCTTGTATATACACATTTAGCAATCGATATCGAAATGCCTCAAATCATTAGTTTAACATATTTAAGTTAATTATCCCCCTTTATCTTACTGAAGTCTACAAACGCCTTAACGGCATAACGGCAGTACATGTAGAAGAATTCCGTTATCATATATTTACGTATAAAGTCGATTTTCTTGTATATACACATTTAGCAATCGCTATCGAAATGCCTAAAATCATTAGTTTAATATATTTAAGTTAATTAACCCTCTCTAACTTACTGAAGTCTACAAACACCTTAACGGCATAACGGCAAAGCATTTAGAAAAATTTCGTAATCTTATATTTAGGTATAAAGTCCATTTTCTTGTATATACTCATTTAGCAATCGAAATCGAAATGCTTCAAATCAGTAGTTTAACAAATTTAAGTTAACAAACCTACTTTAACGCACTGAAGTTAACACAAAGCCATGGCGGCATAACGGCAGTGCATGTAGAAGAATTCCGTTATCATATATTTAGGTATAAAGTCGATTTTCTTGTATATACTCATTTAGCAATCGACTTCGAAAATCTTCAAATCATAAGTTTAACATATTTAAGTTAATAAAGCTTCTTAAACGCACCGAAGTTAACATAAAGCCATGGCGGCATGACGGCAGTGCATTTAGAAGAATTCCGTAAGCTTATATTTAGGTATAAAGTCGATTTTCTTGTATATATGCATTAAGCAATCGATATCGAAATGCTTCAAATAACTGGTTTAACATATTTAAGTTAACAAACCTTCTTTAACTAACTGAAGTTAACATAAAGCCATAAGGGTATAACGGCAGTGCATTTGGAAGAATTCCGTAATCTTATATTTAGGTATAAAGTCGATTTTCTTGTAAATACACATTTAGCAATCGATATCGAAATGCCTCAAATAATTAGTTTAATATATTTAAGTTAATTAACCCCCTTTATCTTACTGAAGTCTACAAACGCCTTAACGGCATAACGGCAAAGCATTTAGAAGAAATGCTTCAAATCATTAGTTTAACATATTTACGATAATTAACCCTCTTTATCTTTCTAAAGTCTACAAAAGCCTTAATGGCATAACGGCAGTGCATTTGGAAGAATTCCGTAATCTTATATTTAGGTATTAAGTCGATTTTCTTGTATATACACATTTAGCATTCGATATCGAAATGCCTCAAATCATTAGTTTAACATATTTAAATTAATTAACCCTTTTTATCTTACTGAAGTCTACAAACGCATTAACGGCATAACGGCAAAGCATTTAGAAGAATTACGTAATCTTATATTTAGGTATAAAGTCGCTTTTCTTGTATATACTCATTTAGCAATCGAAATCGAAATGCTTCAAATCATTAGTTTAACATGTTTAAGTTAATTAACCCTATTTATCTTACTGAAGTCTACAAACATCTTAACGGCATAACGGCAAAGCATTTAGAAGAATTACGTAATCTTATATTTAGGAATAAAGTCGCTTTTCTTGTATATACTCATTAAGCAATCGATATAGAAATGCTTCAAATCATTAGTTTAACATATTTCAGTTAATTAACCCTCTTTATCTAACTGAAGTCTACAAACGTTTTAACGGCATAACGGCAAACCATTTAGAAGAATAACGTAATCTTATATTTAGGTATAAAGTCGCTTTTCTTGTATATACTCATTTAGCAATCGAAATCGAAATGCTTCAAATCATTAGTTTAACATGTTTAAGTTAATTTACCCTATTTATCTTACTGAAGTCTACAAACATCTTAACGGCATAACGGCAAAGCATTTAGAAGAAATACGTAATCTTATATTTAGGTATAAAGTCGATTTTCTTGTATATACTCATTTAGCAATCGATATAGAAATGCTTCAAATCATTAGTTTAACATATTTAAGTTAATTAACCCTCTTTATCTAACTGAAGTCTACAAACGTTTTAGCGGCATGACGACAAAGCATTTAGAAGAATTACGTAATCTTATATTTAGGTATAAAGTCGATTTTCTTGTATATACTCATTTAGCAATCGAAATCGAAATGCCTCAAATCTTTAAATTTAACATATTTAAGTTAATTAACCCTCTTTATCTTGCTGAAGTCTACAAACGCCTCAATTGCATAACGGCAAAGCATTTAGAAGAATTACGTAATCTTATATTTAGGTATAAAGTCGATTTTCTTGTATATACTCATTTAGCAATCGATATAGAAATGCTTCAAATCATTAGTTTAACATATTTAAGTTAATTAACCCTCTTTATCTTACTGAAGTCTACAAACGTTTTAACGGCATAACGGCAAAGCATTTAGAAGAATTACGTAATCTTATATTTAGGTATAAAGTCGATTTTCTTGTACATGCACATTTAGCAATCGATATCGAAATGCCTCTAATCATTAATTTAACATATTTAAGTTAATTAACCCTCTTTATCTTGCTGAAGTCTACAAACGCCTCAATTGCATAACGGCAAAGCATTTAGAAGAATTACGTAATCTTATATTTAGGTATAAAGTCGATTTTCTTGTATATACTCATTTAGCAATCGAAATCGAAATGCTTCAAATCATTAGTTTAACGTCTTTAAGTTAGTTAACCCTCTTTATCTTACTGAAGTCTACAAACGCCTTAACGGCATAAGGGCAAAGCATTTAGAAGAATTACGTAATCTTATATTTAGGTATAAAGTCGATTTTCTTGTATATACTCATTTAGCAATCGATATAGAAATGCTTCAAATCATTAGTTTAACATATTTAAGTTAATTAACCCTCTTTATCTTACTGAAGTCTACAAACATCTTAACGGCATAACGGCAAAGCATTTAGAAGAAATACGTAATCTTATATTTAGGTATAAAGTCGATTTTCTTGTATATACTCATTTAGCAATCGATATAAAAATGCTTCAAATCATTAGTTTAACATATTTAAGTTAATTAACCCTCTTTATCTAACTGAAGTCTACAAACGTTTTAACGGCATGACGACAAAGCATTTAGAAGAATTACGTAATCTTATATTTAGGTATAAAGTCGATTTTCTTGTATATACTCATTTAGCAATCGAAATCGAAATGCCTCAAATCATTAATTTAACATATTTAAGTTAATTAACCCTCTTTATCTTGCTGAAGTCTACAAACGCCTCAATTGCATAACGGCAAAGCATTTAGAAGAATTACGTAATCTTATATTTAGGTATAAAGTCGATTTTCTTGTATATACTCATTTAGCAATCGATATAGAAATGCTTAAAATCATTAGTTTAACATATTTAAGTTAATTAACCCTCTTTATCTTACTGAAGTCTACAAACGTTTTAACGGCATAACGGCAAAGCATTTAGAAGAATTACGTAATCTTATATTTAGGTATAAAGTCGTTTTTCTTGTACATGCACATTTAGCAATCGATATCGAAATGCCTCTAATCATTAATTTAACATATTTAAGGTAATTAACCCCCTTTATCTTACTGAAGTCTACAAACGCCTTAACGGCATAACGGCAAAGCATTTAGAAGAATTACGTAATCTTATATTTAGGTATAAAGTCGATTTTCTTGTATATACTCATTTAGCAATCGAAATCGAAATGCTTCAAATCATTAGTTTAACATATTTAAGTTAATTAACCCTCTTTATCTTACTGAAGTCTACAAACGTTTTAAAGGCATAACGGCAGTGCATGAAGAAGAATTCCGTTATCATATATTTAGGTATAAAGTCGATTTTCTTGTACATACACATTTAGCAATCGATATCATTAGTTTAACATATTTAAGTTAATTAACCCTCTTTATCTTACTGAAGTCTACAAACGCCTTAACGGCATAACGGCAAAGCATTTAGAAGAATTACGTTATCTTATATTTAGGTAATAAGTCGATTTTGTTGTATATACACAGCTAGCAATCGAAATCGAAATGCTTCAAATCATTAGTTTAACATATTTAAGGTAATTAACCCCCTTTATCTTACTGAAGTCTACAAACGCCTTAACGGCATAACGGCAAAGCATTTAGAAGAATTACGTAATCTTATATTTAGGTAATAAGTCGATTTTGTTGTATATACACAGCTAGCAATCGATATCGAAATGCTTCAAATCATTAGTTTAACATATTTAAGCTAATTAACCCTCTTTATCTTACTAAAGTCTACAAAAGCCTTAACGGCATAACGGCAGTGCATTTGGAAGAATTCCGTAATCTTATATTTAGGTATAAAGTCGATTTTCTTGTATTTACACATTTAGCAATCGATATCGAAGTGCCTCAAATCATTAGTGCAACATATTTAAGTTAATTAACCCTCTTTATCTTACTGAAGTCTACAAACGCCTTAACGGCATAACGGCAAAGCATTTAGAAGAATTACGTAATCTTATATTTAGGTATAAAGTCGCTTTTCTTGTATATACTCATTTAGCAATCGATATAGAAATGCTTCAAATCATTAGTTTAACATATTTAAGTTAATTAACCCTCTTTATCTAACTGAAGTCTACAAACGTTTTAACGGCATAACGGCAAAGCATTTAGAAGAATTACGTAATCTTATATTTAGGTATAAAGTCGATTTTCTTGTATATATGCATTAAGCAATCGATTTCGAAATGCTTCTAATAACTGGTGTAACATATCTAAGTTAATAAAGCTTCTTTAACGAACTGAAGAATTCCGTAATCTTATATTTAGGTATAAAGTCGAATTTGTTGTATATACACATTTAGCAATCGATATCGAAATGCCTCAAATCATTAGTTTAACATATTTAAGTTAATTAACCTTCTTTAACATATTGAATTTGATATAAAGCCATGGTGGCATAACGGCAGTGCATTTGGAAGAATTCCGTAATCTTATATTAGGTATAAAGTCGATTTTCTTGTATATACACATTTAGCAATCGATATCGAAATGCCTCAAATCATTAGTTTGACATATTTAAGTTAATTAACCCCCTTTATCTTACTGAAGTCTACAAACGCCTTAACGGCATAACGGCAGTACATGTAGAAGAATTCCGTTATCATATATTTACGTATAAAGTCGATTTTCTTGTATATACACATTTAGCAATCGCTATCGAAATGCCTAAAATCATTAGTTTAATATATTTAAGTTAATTAACCCTCTCTAACTTACTGAAGTCTACAAACACCTTAACGGCATAACGGCAAAGCATTTAGAAAAATTTCGTAATCTTATATTTAGGTATAAAGTCCATTTTCTTGTATATACTCATTTAGCAATCGAAATCGAAATGCTTCAAATCAGTAGTTTAACAAATTTAAGTTAACAAACCTACTTTAACGCACTGAAGTTAACACAAAGCCATGGCGGCATAACGGCAGTGCATGTAGAAGAATTCCGTTATCATATATTTAGGTATAAAGTCGATTTTCTTGTATATACTCATTTAGCAATCGACTTCGAAAATCTTCAAATCATAAGTTTAACATATTTAAGTTAATAAAGCTTCTTAAACGCACCGAAGTTAACATAAAGCCATGGCGGCATGACGGCAGTGCATTTAGAAGAATTCCGTAAGCTTATATTTAGGTATAAAGTCGATTTTCTTGTATATATGCATTAAGCAATCGATATCGAAATGCTTCAAATAACTGGTTTAACATATTTAAGTTAACAAACCTTCTTTAACTAACTGAAGTTAACATAAAGCCATAAGGGTATAACGGCAGTGCATTTGGAAGAATTCCGTAATCTTATATTTAGGTATAAAGTCGATTTTCTTGTAAATACACATTTAGCAATCGATATCGAAATGCCTCAAATAATTAGTTTAATATATTTAAGTTAATTAACCCCCTTTATCTTACTGAAGTCTACAAACGCCTTAACGGCATAACGGCAAAGCATTTAGAAGAAATGCTTCAAATCATTAGTTTAACATATTTACGATAATTAACCCTCTTATCTTTCTAAAGTCTACAAAAGCCTTAATGGCATAACGGCAGTGCATTTGGAAGAATTCCGTAATCTTATATTTAGGTATTAAGTCGATTTTCTTGTATATACACATTTAGCATTCGATATCGAAATGCCTCAAATCATTAGTTTAACATATTTAAATTAATTAACCCTTTTTATCTTACTGAAGTCTACAAACGCATTAACGGCATAACGGCAAAGCATTTAGAAGAATTACGTAATCTTATATTTAGGTATAAAGTCGCTTTTCTTGTATATACTCATTTAGCAATCGAAATCGAAATGCTTCAAATCATTAGTTTAACATGTTTAAGTTAATTAACCCTATTTATCTTACTGAAGTCTACAAACATCTTAACGGCATAACGGCAAAGCATTTAGAAGAATTACGTAATCTTATATTTAGGAATAAAGTCGCTTTTCTTGTATACACTCATTAAGCAATCGATATAGAAATGCTTCAAATCATTAGTTTAACATATTTCAGTTAATTAACCCTCTTTATCTAACTGAAGTCTACAAACGTTTTAACGGCATAACGGCAAACCATTTAGAAGAATTACGTAATCTTATATTTAGGTATAAAGTCGCTTTTCTTGTATATACTCATTTAGCAATCGAAATCGAAATGCTTCAAATCATTAGTTTAACATGTTTAAGTTAATTTACCCTATTTATCTTACTGAAGTCTACAAACATCTTAACGGCATAACGGCAAAGCATTTAGAAGAAATACGTAATCTTATATTTAGGTATAAAGTCGATTTTCTTGTATATACTCATTTAGCAATCGATATAGAAATGCTTCAAATCATTAGTTTAACATATTTAAGTTAATTAACCCTCTTTATCTAACTGAAGTCTACAAACGTTTTAGCGGCATGACGACAAAGCATTTAGAAGAATTACGTAATCTTATATTTAGGTATAAAGTCGATTTTCTTGTATATACTCATTTAGCAATCGAAATCGAAATGCCTCAAATCATTAATTTAACATATTTAAGTTAATTAACCCTCTTTATCTTGCTGAAGTCTACAAACGCCTCAATTGCATAACGGCAAAGCATTTAGAAGAATTACGTAATCTTATATTTAGGTATAAAGTCGATTTTCTTGTATATACTCATTTAGCAATCGATATAGAAATGCTTCAAATCATTAGTTTAACATATTTAAGTTAATTAACCCTCTTTATCTTACTGAAGTCTACAAACGTTTTAACGGCATAACGGCAAAGCATTTAGAAGAATTACGTAATCTTATATTTAGGTATAAAGTCGATTTTCTTGTACATGCACATTTAGCAATCGATATCGAAATGCCTCTAATCATTAATTTAACATATTTAAGTTAATTAACCCTCTTTATCTTGCTGAAGTCTACAAACGCCTCAATTGCATAACGGCAAAGCATTTAGAAGAATTACGTAATCTTATATTTAGGTATAAAGTCGATTTTCTTGTATATACTCATTTAGCAATCGAAATCGAAATGCTTCAAATCATTAGTTTAACGTCTTTAAGTTAGTTAACCCTCTTTATCTTACTGAAGTCTACAAACGCCTTAACGGCATAACGGCAAAGCATTTAGAAGAATTACGTAATCTTATATTTAGGTATAAAGTCGATTTTCTTGTATATACTCATTTAGCAATCGATATAGAAATGCTTCAAATCATTAGTTTAACATATTTAAGTTAATTAACCCTCTTTATCTTACTGAAGTCTACAAACATCTTAACGGCATAACGGCAAAGCATTTAGAAGAAATACGTAATCTTATATTTAGGTATAAAGTCGATTTTCTTGTATATACTCATTTAGCAATCGATATAGAAATGCTTCAAATCATTAGTTTAACATATTTAAGTTAATTAACCCTCTTTATCTAACTGAAGTCTACAAACGTTTTAACGGCATGACGACAAAGCATTTAGAAGAATTACGTAATCTTATATTTAGGTATAAAGTCGATTTTCTTGTATATACTCATTTAGCAATCGAAATCGAAATGCCTCAAATCATTAATTTAACATATTTAAGTTAATTAACCCTCTTTATCTTGCTGAAGTCTACAAACGCCTCAATTGCATAACGGCAAAGCATTTAGAAGAATTACGTAATCTTATATTTAGGTATAAAGTCGATTTTCTTGTATATACTCATTTAGCAATCGATATAGAAATGCTTCAAATCATTAGTTTAACATATTTAAGTTAATTAACCCTCTTTATCTTACTGAAGTCTACAAACGTTTTAACGGCATAACGGCAAAGCATTTAGAAGAATTACGTAATCTTATATTTAGGTATAAAGTCGATTTTCTTGTACATGCACATTTAGCAATCGATATCGAAATGCCTCTAATCATTAATTTAACATATTTAAGTTAATTAACCCTCTTTATCTTGCTGAAGTCTACAAACGCCTCAATTGCATAACGGCAAAGCATTTAGAAGAATTACGTAATCTTATATTTAGGTATAAAGTCGATTTTCTTGTATATACTCATTTAGCAGTCGATATAGAAATGCTTCAAATCATTAGTTTAACATATTTAAGTTAATTAACCCTCTTTATCTTACTGAAGTCTACAAACGTTTTAACGGCATAACGGCAAAGCATTTAGAAGAATTACGTAATCTTATATTTAGGTATAAAGTCGATTTTCTTGTACATGCACATTTAGCAATCGATATCGAAATGCCTCTAATCATTAATTTAACATATTTAAGTTAATTAACCCTCTTTATCTTGCTGAAGTCTACAAACGCCTCAATTGCATAACGGCAAAGCATTTAGAAGAATTACGTAATCTTATATTTAGGTATAAAGTCGATTTTCTTGTATATACTCATTTAGCAATCGAAATCGAAATGCCTCAAATCATTAATTTAACATATTTAAGTTAATTAACCCTCTTTATCTTGCTGAAGTCTACAAACGCCTCAATTGCATAACGGCAAAGCATTTAGAAGAATTACGTAATCTTATATTTAGGTATAAAGTCGATTTTCTTGTATATACTCATTTAGCAATCGATATAGAAATGCTTCAAATCATTAGTTTAACATATTTAAGTTAATTAACCCTCTTTATCTTACTGAAGTCTACAAACGTTTTAAAGGCATAACGGCAGTGCATGAAGAAGAATTCCGTTATCATATATTTAGGTATAAAGTCGATTTTCTTGTACATACACATTTAGCAATCGATATCATTAGTTTAACATATTTAAGTTAATTAACCCTCTTTATCTTACTGAAGTCTACAAACGCCTTAACGGCATAACGGCAAAGCATTTAGAAGAATTACGTAATCTTATATTTAGGTATAAAGTCGATTTTCTTGTATATACTCATTTAGCAATCGAAATCGAAATGCTTCAAATCATAAGTTTAACATATTTAAGGTAATTAACCCCCCTTATCTTACTGAAGTCTACAAACGCCTTAACGGCATAACGGCAAAGCATTTGGAAGAATTACGTAATCTTATATTTAGGTATAAAGTCGATTTTCTTGTATATACTCATTTAGCAATCGAAATCGAAATGCTTCAAATCATAAGTTTAACATAATTAAGTTAATTAACCCTCTTTATCTTACTGAAGTCTACAAACGCCTTAACGGCATAACGGCAGTGCATGAAGAAGAATTCCGTTATCATATATTTAGGTATAAAGTCGATTTTCTTGTACATACACATCATCGATATCATTAGTTTAACATATTTAAGTTAATTAACCCTCTTTATCTTACTGAAGTCTACAAACGCCTTAATTGCATAACGGCAAAGCATTTAGAAGAATTACGTTATCTTATATTTAGGTATAAAGTCGATTTTCTTGCATATACTCATTTAGCAATCGAAATCGAAATGCTTCAAATCATTAGTTTAACATATTTAAGGTAATTAACCCTCTTTATCTTACTGAAGTCTACAAACGCCTTAACGGCATAACGGCAAAGCATTTAGAAGAATTACGTAATCTTATATTTAGGTAATAAGTCGATTTTGTTGTATATACACATCTAGCAATCGATATCGAAATGCTTCAAATCATTAGTTTAACATACTTAAGCTAATTAACCCTCTTTATCTTACTAAAGTCTACAAAAGCCTTAACGGCATAACGGCAGTGCATTTGGAAGAACTCCGTAATCTTATATTTAGGTATTAAGTCGATTTTCTTGTATTTACACATTTAGCAATCGATATCGAAGTGCCTCAAATCATTAGTGCAACATATTTAAGTTAATTAACCCCCTTTATCTTACTGAAGTCTACAAACGCCTTAACGGCATAACGGCAGTGCACGTAGAAGAATTCCGTTATCATATAATTAGGTACAAAGTCGATTTTCTTGTACATACACATTTAGCAATCGATATCGAAATGCCTCAAATCATTAGTTTAACATATTTAAGTTAATTAACCTTCTTTATCTTTTTGAAGTCTACAAACGCCTTAATTGCATAACGGCAAAGCATTTAGAAGAATTACGTAATCTTATATTTAGGTATAAAGTCGATTTTCTTGTATATACTCATTTAGCAATCGATATCGAAATGCCTCAAATCATTAGTTTAACATATTTAAGTTAATTAACCTTTTTTAACATATTGAAGTTCATATAAAGCCATGGCGGCATAACGACAGTACATTTGGAAGAATTCCGTAATAATAGGTGTAGGGAGGATTTTCTTGTATATATGCACTTAGCAATCGATTTTGAAAATCTCCAAATCATTAGTTTAACATATTTAAGTTAATAAAGCTTCTTTAACTAACTGAAGTTAACATAAAACCATAACGGTATAACGGCAGTGCCTTTGGAAGAATTCCGTAATCTTATATTCTGGTATAAAGTCGATTTCCTTGTATATACACATTTAGCAATCGATATCGAAATGCCTCAAATCATTAGTTTAACATATTTAAGTTAATTAACCTTCTTTAACATATTGAAGTTCATATAAAGCCATGGCGGCATAACGACAGTACATTTGGAAGAATTCCGTTATCTTATATTTAGGTATAAGGAAGATTTTCTTGTATATATGCACTTAGCAATCGATTTCGAAAATCTTCAAATCATTAGTTTAACATATTTAAGGTAATTAACCCCCTTTATCTTACTGAAGTCTACAAACGCCTTAACGGCATAACGGCAAAGCATTTAGAAGAATTACGTAATCTTATATTTAGGTATAAAGTCGATCTTGTTGTATATACACATCTAGCAATCGATATCGAAATGCTTCAAATCATTAGTTTAACATATTTAAGCTAATTAACCCTCTTTATCTTACTAAAGTCTGCAAAAGCCTTAACGGCATAACGGCAGTGCATTTGGAAGAATTCCGTAATCTTATATTTAGGTATTAAGTCGATTTTCTTGTATTTACACATTTAGCAATCGATATCGAAATGCCTCAAATCATTAGTGTAACATATTTAAGTTAATGAACCCCCTTTATCTTACTGAAGTCTACAAACGCCTTAACGGCATAACGGCAGTGCACGTAGAAGAATTCCGTTATCATATATTTAGGTACAAAGTCGATTTTCTTGTACATACACATTTAGCAATCGATATCGAAATGCCTCAAATCATTAGTGTAACATATTTAAGTTAATTAACTTTCTTTATCTTTTTGAAGTCTACAAACGCCTTAATTGCATAACGGCAAAGCATTTAGAAGAATTACGTAATCTTATATTTAGGTATAAAGTCGATTTTCTTGTATATACTCATTTAGCAATCGATATCGAAATGCCTCAAATCATTAGTTTAACATATTTAAGTTAATTAACCCTCTTTATATTACTGAAGTCTACAAACGCCTTAACGGCATAACGGCAAAGCATTTAGAAGAATTACGTTATCTCATATTTAGGTATAAAGTCAATTTCCTTGTATATATGCATTGAGCAATCGATATCGAAATGCTTCAAATAACTGGTTTAACATATTTAAGTTAATAAAGCTTCTTTAACTAACTGAAGTTAACATAAAACCATAACGGTATAACGGCAGTGCCTTTGGAAGAATTCCGTAATCTTATATTCTGGTATAAAGTCGATTTCCTTGTATATACACATTTAGCAATCGATATCGAAATGCCTCAAATCATTAGTTTAACATATTTAAGTTAATTAACCTTCTTTAACATATTGAAGTTCATATAAAGCCATGGCGGCATAACGACAGTACATTTGGAAGAATTCCGTAATGATAGGTATAAGGAAGATTTTCTTGTATATATATGCACTTAGCAATCGATTTCGAAAATCTTCAAATCATTAGTTTAACATATTTAAGTTAATAAAGCTTCTTTAACTAACTGAAGTTAACATAAAACCATAACGGTATAACGGCAGTGCCTTTGGAAGAATTCCGTAATCTTATATTCAAGTATAAAGTCGATTTCCTTGTATATACACATTTAGCAATCGATATCGAAATGCCTCAAATCATTAGTTTAACATATTTAAGTTAATTAACCTTCTTTAACATATTGAAGTTCATATAAAGCCATGGCGGCATAACGACAGTACATTTGGAAGAATTCCGTTATCTTATATTTAGGTATAAGGAAGATTTTCTTGTATATATGCACTTAGCAATCGATTTCGAAAATCTTCAAATCATTAGTTTAACATATTTAAGGTAATTAACCCCCTTTATCTTACTGAAGTCTACAAATGCCTTAACGCCATAACGGCAAAGCATTTAGAAGAATTACGTAATCTTATATTTAGGTATAAAGTCGATTTTGTTGTATATACACATTTAGCAATCGATATAGAAATTCTTCAAATCATTGGTTTAACATATTTAAGTTAATTAACCCTCTTTATCTTACTGAAGTCTACAAACGCTTTAATTGCATAACGGCAGTGCATTTGGAAGAATTCCGTAATCTTATATTTAGGTATTAAGTCGATTTTCTTGTATTTACACATTTAGCAATCGATATCGAAATGCCTCAAATCATTAGTGTAACATATTTAAGTTAATTAACTTTCTTTATCTTTTTGAAGTCTACAAACGCCTTAATTGCATAACGGCAAAGCATTTAGAAGAATTACGTAATCTTATATTTAGGTATAAAGTCGATTTTCTTGTATATACTCATTTAGCAATCGATATCGAAATGCCTCAAATCATTAGTTTAACATATTTAAGTTAATTAACCCTCTTTATATTACTGAAGTCTACAAACGCCTTAACGGCATAACGGCAAAGCATTTAGAAGAATTACGTTATCTCATATTTAGGTATTAAGTCGATTTTCTTGTATTTACACATTTAGCAATCGATATCGAAATGCCTCAAATCATTAGTTTAACATATTTAAGCTAATTAACCCTCTTTATCTTACTAAAGTCTACAAACGCCTTAACGGCATAACGGCAGTGCATTTGGAAGAATTCCGTAATCTTATATTTAGGTATTAAGTCGATTTTCTTGTATTTACACATTTAGCAATCGATATCGAAATGCCTCAAATCATTAGTTTAACATATTTAAGTTAATTAACTTTCTTTATCTTTTTGAAGTCTACAAACGCCTTAATTGCATAACGGCAAAGCATTTAGAAGAATTACGTAATCTTATATTTAGGTATAAAGTCGATTTTCTTGTATATACTCATTTAGCAATCGATATCGAAATGCCTCAAATCATTAGTTTAACATATTTAAGTTAATTAACTTTCTTTATCTTTTTGAAGTCTACAAACGCCTTAATTGCATAACGGCAAAGCATTTAGAAGAATTACGTAATCTTATATTTAGGTATAAAGTCGATTTTCTTGTATATACTCATTTAGCAATCGATATCGAAATGCCTCAAATCATTAGTTTAACATATTTAAGTTAATTAACCCTCTTTATATTACTGAAGTCTACAAACGCCTTAACGGCATAACGGCAAAGCATTTAGAAGAATTACGTTATCTCATATTTAGGTATTAAGTCGATTTTCTTGTATTTACACATTTAGCAATCGATATCGAAATGCCTCAAATCATTAGTTTAACATATTTAAGCTAATTAACCCCCTTTATCTTACTGAAGTCTACAAATGCCTTAACGCCATAACGGCAAAGCATTTAGAAGAATTACGTAATCTTATATTTAGGTATAAAGTCGATTTTGTTGTATATACACATCTAGCAATCGATATCGAAATGCTTCAAATCATTAGTTTAACATATTTAAGCTAATTAACCCTCTTTATCTTACTAAAGTCTACAAACGCCTTAACGGCATAACGGCAGTGCATTTGGAAGAATTCCGTAATCTTATATTTAGGTATTAAGTCGATTTTCTTGTATTTACACATTTAGCAATCGATATCGAAATGCCTCAAATCATTAGTGTAACATATTTAAGTTAATGAACCCCCTTTATCTTACTGAAGTCTACAAACGCCTTAACGGCATAACGGCAGTGCACGTAGAAGAATTCCGTTATCATATATTTAGGTACAAAGTCGATTTTCTTGTACATACACATTTAGCAATCGATATCGAAATGCCTCAAATCATTAGTTTAACATATTTAAGTTAATTAACCTTCTTTATCTTTTTGAAGTCTACAAACGTTTTAATTGCATAACGGCAAAGCATTTAGAAGAATTACGTAATCTTATATTTAGGTATAAAGTCGATTTTCTTGTATATGCTCATTTAGCAATCGATATCGAAATGCCTCAAATCATTAGTTTAACATATTTAAGTTAATTAACCCTCTTTATATTACTGAAGTCTACAAACGCCTTAACGGCATAACGGCAAAGCATTTAGAAGAATTACGTTATCTCATATTTAGGTATAAAGTCAATTTCCTTGTATATATGCATTGAGCAATCGATATCGAAATGCTTCAAATAACTGGTTTAACATATTTAAGTTAATAAACCTTCTTTAACTAACTAAAGTTAACATAAAACCATAACGGTATAACGGCAGTACCTTTGGAAGAATTCCGTAATCTTATATTTAGCTATAAAGTCGATTTCCTTGTATATACACATTTAGCAATCGATATCGAAATGCCTCAAATCATTAGTTTAACATATTTAAATTAATTAACCCCCTTTATCTTACTGAAGTCTACAAACGCCTTAATTGCATAACGGCAAAGCATTTAGAAGAATAACGTAATCTTATATTTAGGCATAAAGTCGATTTTCTTGTATATACTCATTTAGCAATCGAAATCGAAATGCCTCAAATCATTAGTTTAACATGTTTAAGTTAATTAACCCTATTTATCTTACTAAAGTCTACAAACATCTTAACGGCATAACGGCAAAGCATTTAGAAGAAATACGTTATCTTATATTTAGGTATAAAGTCGATTTTCTTGTATATACTCATTTAGCAATCGATATAGAAATGCTTCAAATCATTAGTTTAACATATTTAAGTTAATTAACCGTCGTTATCTTACTGAAGTCTACAAACGTTTTAACGGCATAACGGCAAAGCATTTAGAAGAATTACGTAATCTTATATTTAGGTATAAAGTCGATTTTCTTGTATATACACATTAAGCAATCGATATCGAAATGCCTCTAATCATTAATTTAACATATTTAAGTTAATTAACCCTCTTTATCTTGCTGAAGTCTACAAACGCCTTAATTGCATAACGGCAAAGCAGTTAGAAGAATAACGTAATCTTATATTTAGGTATAAAGTCGATTTTCTTGTATATACTCATTTAGCAATCGAAATCGAAATGCTTCAAATCATTAGTTTAACATATTTAAGATAATTAAAACTCTTTATCTTACTGAAGTCTACAAACGCCTTAACGGCATAACGGCAAAGCATTTAGAAGAATTACGTAATCTAATATTTAGGTATAAAGTCGATTTTCTTGTATATACTCATTTAGCAATCGAAATCGAAATGCTTCAAATCATTAGTTTAACATATTGACGATAATTAACCCTCTTTATCTTACTAAAGTCTACAAAAGCCTTAACGGCATGTGCATTTGGAAGAATTCCGTAATCTTATATTTAGGTATTAAGTCGCTTTTCTTGTATATACTCATTTAGCAATCGAAATCGAAATGCTTCAAATCATTAGTTTAACATGTTTAAATTAATTAACCCCCTTTATCTTACTGAAGTCTACAAACGCATTAACGGCATAACGGCAAAGCATTTAGAAGAATTATGTAATCTTCTATTTAGGTATAAAGTCGATTTTGTTGTATATACACATCTATCAATCGATATCGAAATGCTTCAAATCATTAGTTTAACATATGTAAGCTAATTAACCCTCTTTATCTTACTAAAGTCTACAAAAGCCTTATCGGCATAACGGCAGTGCATTTGGAAGAATTCCGTAATCTTATATTTAGGTATTAAGTCGATTTTCTTGTATATACACATTTAGCGATCGATATCGAAATGCCTCACATCATTAGTTTAACATATTTAAATTTATTAACCCCCTTTATCTTACTGAAGTCTACAAACGCCTTAACGGCATAACGGCAGTGCTTGAAGAAAAATTCCGTTATCATATATTTAGGTATAAAGTCGATTTTCTTGTACATACACATTTAGCAATCGATATTATTAGTTTAACATATTTAAGTTAATTAACCCTCTTTATCTTACTGAAGTCTACAAACGCCTTAATTGCATAACGGCAAAGCATTTAGAAGAATTACGTTATCTTATATTTAGGTATAAAGTCGATTTTCTTGCATATACTCATTTAGCAATCGAAATCGAAATGCTTCAAATCATTAGTTTAACATATTTAAGGAAATTAACCCCCTTTATCTTACCGAAGTCTACAAACGCCTTAACGGCATAACGGCAAAGCATTTAGAAGAATTACGTAATCTTATATTTAGGTATAAAGTCGATTTTGTTGTATATACACATTTAGCAATCGATATAGAAATGCTTCAAATCATTGGTTTAACATATTTAAGTTAATTAACCCTCTTTATCTTACTGAAGTCTACAAACTTTTCAATTGCATAACGGCAAAGCATTTAGAAGAATTACGTAATCTTATATTTAGGTATAAAGTCGATTTTGTTGTATATACACATCTAGCAATCTATATCGAAATGCTTCAAATCATTAGTTTAACATATTTAAGCTAATTAACCCTCTTTATCTTACTAAAGTCTACAAAAGCCTTAACGGCATAACGGCAAAGCATTTAGAAGAATTACGTAATCTTATATTTAGGTATAAAGTCGATTTTCTTGTATATACTCATTTAGCAATCGATATCGAAGTGCCTCAAATCATTAGTGTAACATATTTAAGTTAATTAACCCCCTTTATCTTACTGAAGTCTACAAACGCCTTAACGGCATAACGGCAGTGCACGTAGAAGAATTCCGTTATCATATATTTAGGTACAAAGTCGATTTTCTTGTACATACACATTTAGCAATCGATATCGAAATGTCTCAAATCATTAGTTTAACATATTTAAGTTAATTAACCTTATTTATCTTTTTGAAGTCTACAAACGCCTTAATTGCATAACGGCAAAGCATTTAGAAGAATTACGTAATCTTATATTTAGGTATTAAGTCGATTTTCTGGTATTTACACATTTAGCAATCGATATCGAAGTGCCTCAAATCATTAGTGTAACATATTTAAGTTAATTAACCCCCTTTATCTTACTGAAGTCTACAAACGCCTTAACGGCATAACGGCAGTGCACGTAGAAGAATTCCGTTATCATATATTTAGGTACAAAGTCGATTTTCTTGTACATACATATTTAGCAATCGATATCGAAATGTCTCAAATCATTAGTTTAACATATTTAAGTTAATTAACCTTATTTATCTTTTTGAAGTCTACAAACGCCTTAATTGCATAACGGCAAAGCATTTAGAAGAATTACGTAATCTTATATTTAGGTATTAAGTCGATTTTCTTGTATTTACACATTTAGCAATCGATATCGAAGTGCCTCAAATCATTAGTGTAACATATTTAAGTTAATTAACCCCCTTTATCTTACTGAAGTCTACAAACGCCTTAACGGCATAACGGCAGTGCACGTAGAAGAATTCCGTTATCATATATTTAGGTACAAAGTCGATTTTCTTGTACATACACATTTAGCAATCGATATCGAAATGCCTCAAATCATTAGTTTAACATATTTAAGTTAATTAACCTTATTTATCTTTTTGAAGTCTACAAACGCCTTAATTGCATAACGGCAAAGCATTTAGAAGAATTACGTAATCTTATATTTAGGTATAAAGTCGATTTTCTTGTATATACTCATTTAGAAATCGATATCGAAATGCCTCAAATCATTAGTTTAACATATTTAAGTTAATTAATCCTCTTTATATTACTGAAGTCTACTAACGCCTTAACGGCATAACGGCAAAGCATTTAGAAGAATTACGTTATCTTATATTTAGGTATAAAGTCAATTTCCTTGTATATATGCATTAAGCAATCGATATCGAAATGCTTCAAATAAATGGTTTAACATATTTAAGTTAATAAACCTTCTTTAACTAACTGAAGTTAACATAAAACCATAACGGTAAAACGGCAGTGCATTTGGAAGAATTCCGTAATCTTATATTTAGCTATAAAGTCGATTTTCTTGTATATACTCATTTAGCAATCGAAATCGAAATGCTTCAAATCATAAGTTTAACATATTTAAGTTAATTAACCTTTTTTAACATATTGAAGTTCATATAAAGCCATGGCGGCATAACGACAGTACATTTGGAAGAATTCCGTAATAATAGGTATGAGGAAGATTTTCTTGTATATATGCACTTAGCAATCGATTTCGAAAATCTTCAAATCATTAGTTTAACATATTTAAGTTAATAAAGCTTCTTTAACTAACTGAAGTTAACATAAAACCATAACGGTATAACGGCAGTGCCTTTGGAAGAATTCCGTAATCTTATATTCAGGTATAAAGTCGATTTCCTTGTATATACACATTTAGCAATCGATATCGAAATGCCTCAAATCATTAGTTTAACATATTTAAGTTAATTAACCTTCTTTAACATATTGAAGTTCATATAAAGCCATGGCGGAATACCGACAGTACATTTGGAAGAATTCCGTTATCTTATATTTAGGTATAAGGAAGATTTTCTTGTATATATGCACTTAGCAATCGATTTCGCAAATCTTCAAATCATTAGTTTAACATATTAAAGTTAATAAAGATTCTTTAACTAACTGAAGTTAACATAAAACCATAACGATTGCTTCTAATAACTGGTGTAACATATCTAAGTTAATAAACCTTCTTTAACGAACTGAAGTTAACATAAAGCCATAACGGCTTAACGGCAGTGCATTTAGAAGAATTCCGTAATCTTATATTTAGGTATAAAGTCGATTTTCTTGTATATACACATTTAGAAATCGATATCGAAATGCCTCAAATCATTAGTTTAACATATTTAAGTTAATTAACCTTCTTCAACATATTGAAGTTGATATAAAGCCATGGTGGCATAACGACGGTACATTTGGAAGAATTCCGTAATCTTATATTTAGGTATAAAGTCGATTTTCTTGTATATATGCATTAAGCAATCGATATCGAAATGCTTCAAATAACTGGTTTAACATATTTAAGTTAATAAACCTTCTTTAACTAACTGAAGTTAACATAAAACAATAACGGTATAACGGCAGTGCATTTGGAAGAATTCCGTAATCTTATATTTAGGTTTAAAGTCGATTTTCTTGTATATACACATTTAGCAATCGATATCGAAATGCCTCAAATCATTAGTTTAACATATTTAAGTTAATTAACCCTCTCTATCTTACTGAGGTCTACAAACGCCTTAACCGCATAACGGCAGTGCATGTAGAAGAATTCCGTTATCATATATTTAGGTATAAAGTCGATTTTCTTGTATATACACATTTAGCAATCGATATCGAAATGCTTCAAATCATTAGTTTAACATATTTAAGTTAGTTAACCTTCTTTAACGTAATGAAGGTGATATAAAGCCATGGCGGCCTAACGGCAGTGCATTTAGAAGAATTCCGTTATCGTATATTTAAGTATGAAGTCGATTTTCTTAAATATTCACATTTAGCAATCGATAACGAAATGCTGCAAATCATTAGTTTAACATATTTAAGTTAACTAACCTTCTTTATCTTACTGAAGTTTACATAAAGCCATAACGGCAGTATATTTATATACATTCCGTTATCTTATATTTAGGTAAAAAGTTGATTTTGTTGTACATACACATTTAACAATCGATACCGAAATGCTTCAAATCATTAGTTTAACATATTTAAGTTAGTTAACCTTCTTAAACGTAATGAAGGTGATATAAAGCCATGGCGGCATAACGGCAGTGCATTTAGAAAAATTCCGTAATCTTATATTTAGGTATAAAGTCGATTTTTTTGTTTATACACATTTTGCTATCGATACCGAATTGCCTCAAATCATAAGTTTAACATATTAAGTTAATAAACATTTTTTAGCATACTGAAGTCTACATAAAGCCTTAACGGTATAACGGCAGTGCATTTAGAAGTATTCCGTAATGTTATAATTTTATATTTAGGTATAAAGCCGATTTCCTTGTATATACACATTTAGCTATCGATATCGAAATGCTTCAAATCATTAGTTTAACATATTTAAGTTAATTAACCTTCTTTATCTTACTGAAGTTTACATAAAACCATAACGGTATAACGGCAGTGCATTTGGAAGAATTCCGTAATCTTATATTTAGGTATAAAGTCGATTTTCTTGTATACACACATTTAGCAATCGATATCGAAACGCCTCAAATCATTAGTTTAACATATTTAAGTTAATTAACCTTCTTTAACATATTGAAGTTCATATAAAGCCATGGCGGCATAACGACAGTACATTTGGAAGAATTCCGTTATGTTATATTTAGGTATAAGGAAGATTTTCTTGTATATATGCACTTAGCAATCGATTTCGAAAATCTTCAAATCATTAGTTTAACATATTAAAGTTAATAAAGATTCTTTAACTAACTGAAGTTAACATAAAACCATAACGGTATAACGGCAAAGCATTTAGAAGAATTACGTTATCTTATATTTAGGTATAAAGTCAATTTTCTTGTATATATGCATTAACCAATCGATATCGAAATGCTTCAAATAACTGGTTTATTATATTTAAGTTAACAAACCTTCTTTAACTAACTGAAGTTAACATAAAACCATAACGGTATAACGGCAGTGCATTTGGAAGAATTCCGTAATCTTATATTTAGGTATAAAGTCGATTTTCTTGTATATACACATTTAGCAATCGATATCGAAATGCCTAAAATCATTAGTTTAACATATTGAAGTTAATAAACCTTCTTTAACATATTGAAGTTCATATAAAGCCATGGCGGCATAACGACAGTACATTTGGAAGAATTCCGTAATCTTATATTTAGGTATAAGGTCGATTTTCTTGTATATACACATTTAGCAATCGATATCGAAATGCCTCAAATCATTAGTTTAACATATTTAAGTTAATTAACCTTCCTTAACATATTGAAGTTCATATAAAGCCATGGAGGCATAACGACAGTACATTTGGAAGAATTCCGTAATCTTATATTTAGGTATAAAGTCGATTTTCTTGTATATATGCATTAAGCAATCGATTTCGAAATGCTTCTAATAACTGGTGTAACATATCTAAGTTAATAAAGCTTCTTTGACGAACTGAAGTTAACATAAAGCCATAACGGCTTAACGGCAGTGCATTTAGAAGAATTCCGTAATAATATATTTAGGTTTAAAGTCGATTTTCTTGTATATACACATTTAGAAATCGATATCGAAATGCCTCAAATCATTAGTTTAACATATTTAAGTTAATTAACCTTCTTCAACATATTGAAGTTGATATAAAGCCACGGTGGCATAACGACGGTACATTTGGAAGAATTCCGTAATCTTATATTTAGGTATAAAGTCGATTTTCTTGTATATATGCATTAAGCAATCGATATCGATATGCTTCAAATAACTGGTTTAACATATTTAAGTTAATAAACCTTCTTTAACTAACTGAAGTTAACATGAAACAATAACGGTATAACGGCAGTGCATTTAGAAGAATTCCGTAATATTATATTTAGGTATAAAGTCGATTTTCTTGTATACACATTTAGCAATCGATATCGAAATGCCTCAAATCATTAGTTTAACATATTTAAGTTAATTAACCCTCTTTGTCTTACTTAAGTCTACGTAAAGCCTTAACGGCATAACGGCAGTGCATTAAGAAGAATTACGTAATCTTATATTTAGGTATAAAGACAATTTTGTTGTATATACATATTTAGCAATCGATATCGAAATGCTTCAAATCATTAGTTTAACATATTTAAGCTAATTAACCCTCTCTATCCTACTGAAGTCTACAAACGCTTTAACGGCATAACGGCAAAGCATTTAGAAGAATTCCGTTATCTTATATTTAGGTATAAAGTCCATTTTCTTGTATATACTCATTAAGTAATCGAAATCGAAATGCTTCAAATCATTAGTTTAACAAATTTAAGTTAACAAACCTACTTTAACGCACTGAAGTTAACACAAAGCCATGGCGGCATAACGGCAGTGCATGTTGAAGAATTCCGTTATCATATATTTAGGTATAAAGTCGATTTTCTTGTATATACTCATTTAGCAATCGATATCGAAATGCTTCAAATCATTAGTTTAACATATTTAAGTTAATTAACCGTTTTTAACGTATTGAAGTTGATATAAAGCCATGGTGGCATAACGACAGTACATTTGGAATAATTCCGTAATCTTATATTTAGGTATAAAGTCGATTTTGTTGTATATACACATTTAGCAATCGATATCGAAATGCTTCAAATCATTAGTTTAACATATTTACGTTAATTAACCTTCTTTAACGAACAGAAGTTGACTTAAAGCCATGGCGGCATAACGGCAGTGCATTTAGAAGAATTCTGTATTCTTATATTAGGTATAAAGCCGATTTCCTTGTATATACACATTTAGCTATCGATATCGAAATGCTTCAAATCATTAGTTTAACATATTTAAGTTAATTAACCTTCTTTATCTTACTGAAGTTTACATAAAACCATAACGGTATAACGGCAGTGCATTTGGAAGAATTCCGTAATCTTATATTTAGGTATAAAGTCGATTTTCTTGTATATACACATTTAGCAATCGATATCGAAATGCCTAAAATCATTAGTTTAACATATTGAAGTTAATTAACCTTCTTTAACATATTGAAGTTCATATAAAGCCATGGCGGCATAACGACAGTACATTTGGAAGAATTCAGTAATCTTATATTTAGGTATAAGGTCGATTTTCTTGTATATACACATTTAGCAATCGATATCGAAATGCCTCAAATCATTAGTTTAACATATTTAAGTTAATTAACCTTCCTTAACATATTGAAGTTCATATAAAGCCATGGAGGCATAACGACAGTACATTTGGAAGAATTCCGTAATCTTATATTTAGGTATAAAGTCGATTTTCTTGTATATATGCATTAAGCAATCGATTTCGAAATGCTTCTAATAACTGGTGTAACATATCTAAGTTAATAAAGCTTCTTTAACGAACTGAAGTTAACATAAAGCCATAACGGCTTAACGGCAGTGCATTTAGAAGAATTCCGTAATATTATATTTAGGTATAAAGTCGATTTTCTTGTATACACATTTAGCAATCGATATCGAAATGCCTCAAATCATTAGTTTAACATATTTAAGTTAATTAACCCTCTTTGTCTTACTTAAGTCTACGTAAAGCCTTAACGGCATAACGGCAGTGCATTTAGAAGAATTACGTAATCTTATATTTAGGTATAAAGACAATTTTGTTGTATATACATATTTAGCAATCGATATCGAAATGCTTCAAATCATTAGTTTAACATATTTAAGCTAATTAACCCTCTCTATCCTACTGAAGTCTACAAACGCTTTAACGGCATAACGGCAAAGCATTTAGAAGAATTCCGTTATCTTATATTTAGGTATAAAGTCCATTTTTTTGTATATACTCATTAAGTAATCGAAATCGAAATGCTTCAAATCATTAGTTTAACAAATTTAAGTTAACAAACCTACTTTAACGCACTGAAGTTAACACAAAGCCATGGCGGCATAACGGCAGTGCATGTTGAAGAATTCCGTTATCATATATTTATGTATAAAGTCGATTTTCTTGTATATACTCATTTAGCAATCGATTTCGAAAATCTTCAAATCATATGTTTAACATATTTAAGTTAATAAAGCTTCTTAAACGCTCCGAAGTTAACATAAAGCCATGGCGGCATAACGGCAGTGCATTTAGAAGAATTCCGTAAGCTTATATTTAGGTATAAAGTCGATTTTGTTGTATATACACATTTAGCAATCGATATCGAAATGCTTCAAATCATTAGTTTAACATATTTAAGTTAATAAACCTTCTTTAAAGAACTGAAGTTAGCATAAGTCCATGGCAGCATAACGGCAGTGCATTTATAATAATTCCGCAATCTTATATTTAGGTATAAAGTCGATTTTCTTGTATATACGCATTTAGCAATCGATATCGAAATGCTTCAAATCATTAGTTTAACATATTTAAGTTAATTAACCGTTTTTAACGTATTGAAGTTGATATAAAGCCATGGTGGCATAACGACAGTACATTTGGAAGAATTCTGTAATCTTTTATTTAGGTATAAAGTCGATTTTCTTGTATTTACTCATTTAGCAATCGATATCGAAATGCTTCAAATCATTAGTTTAACATATTTAAGTTAATAAACCTTCTTTAAAGAACTGAAGTTGGCATAAGTCCATGGCAGCATAACGGCAGTGCATTTATAATAATTCCGCAATCTTATATTTAGGTATAAAGTCGATTTTCTTGTATATACGCATTTAGCTATCGATATCGAAATGCTTCAAATCATTAGTTTAACATATTTAAGTTAATTAACCGTTTTTAACGTATTGAAGTTGATATAAAGCCATGGTGGCATAACGACAGTACATTTGGAATAATTCCGTAATCTTATATTTAGGTATAAAGTCGATTTTGTTGTATATACACATTTAGCAATCGATATCGAAATGCTTCAAATCATAAGTTTAACATATTTAAGTTAATTAACCGTTTTTAACGTATTGAAGTTGATATAAAGCCATGGTGGCATAACGACAGTACATTTGGAATAATTCCGTAATCTTATATTTAGGTATAAAGTCGATTTTGTTGTATATACACATTTAGCAATCGATATCGAAATGCTTCAAATCATTAGTTTAACATATTTACGTTAATTAACCTTCTTTAACGAACAGAAGTTGACTTAAAGCCATGGCGGCATAACGGCAGTGCATTTAGAAGAATTCTGTATTCTTATATTAGGTATAAATCCGATTTCCTTGTATATACACATTTAGCTATCGATATCGAAATGCTTCAAATCATTAGTTTAACATATTTAAGTTAATTAACCTTCTTTATCTTACTGAAGTTTACATAAAACCATAACGGTATAACGGCAGTGCATTTGGAAGAATTCCGTAATCTTATATTTAGGTATAAAGCCGATTTTCTTGTATATACACATTTAGCAATCGATATCGAAATGCCTCAAATCATTAGTTTAACATATTTAAGTTAATTAACCCTCTCTATCTTACTGAAGTCTACAAACGCCTTAACGGCATAACGGCAGTGCATGTAGAAGAATTCCGTTATCATATATTTAGTTATAAAGTCGATTTTCTTGTATACACACATTTAGCAATCGATATCGAAACGCCTCAAATCATTAGTTTAACATATTTAAGTTAATTAACCTTCTTTAACATATTGAAGTTCATATAAAGCCATGGCGGCATAACGACAGTACATTTGGAAGAATTCCGTTATGTTATATTTAGGTATAAGGAAGATTTTCTTGTATATATGCACTTAGCAATCGATTTCGAAAATCTTCAAATCATTAGTTTAACATATTAAAGTTAATAAAGATTCTTTAACTAACTGAAGTTAACATAAAACCATAACGGTATAACGGCAAAGCATTTAGAAGAATTACGTTATCTTATATTTAGGTATAAAGTCAATTTTCTTGTATATATGCATTAACCAATCGATATCGAAATGCTTCAAATAACTGGTTTATTATATTTAAGTTAACAAACCTTCTTTAACTAACTGAAGTTAACATAAAACCATAACGGTATAACGGCAGTGCATTTGGAAGAATTCCGTAATCTTATATTTAGGTATAAAGTCGATTTTCTTGTATATACACATTTAGCAATCGATATCGAAATGCCTAAAATCATTAGTTTAACATATTGAAGTTAATTAACCTTCTTTAACATATTGAAGTTCATATAAAGCCATGGCGGCATAACGACAGTACATTTGGAAGAATTCCGTAATCTTATATTTAGGTATAAGGTCGATTTTCTTGTATATACACATTTAGCAATCGATATCGAAATGCCTCAAATCATTAGTTTAACATATTTAAGTTAATTAACCTTCCTTAACATATTGAAGTTCATATAAAGCCATGGAGGCATACCGACAGTACATTTGGAAGAATTCCGTAATCTTATATTTAGGTATAAAGTCGATTTTCTTGTATATATGCATTAAGCAATCGATTTCGAAATGCTTCTAATAACTGGTGTAACATATCTAAGTTAATAAAGCTTCTTTAACGAACTGAAGTTAACATAAAGCCATAACGGCTTAACGGCAGTGCATTTAGAAGAATTCCGTAATATTATATTTAGGTATAAAGTCGATTTTCTTGTATATACACATTTAGAAATCGATATCGAAATGCCTCAAATCATTAGTTTAACATATTTAAGTTAATTAACCTTCTTCAACATATTGAAGTTGATATAAAGCCACGGTGGCATAACGACGGTACATTTGGAAGAATTCCGTAATCTTATATTTAGGTATAAAGTCGATTTTCTTGTATTATATATGCATTAAGCAATCGATATCGATATGCTTCAAATAACTGGTTTAACATATTTAAGTTAATAAACCTTCTTTAACTAACTGAAGTTAACATGAAACAATAGCGGTATAACGGCAGTGCATTTGGAAGAATTCCGTAATCTTATATTTAGGTATAAAGTCGATTTTCTTGTATACACATTTAGCAATCGATATCGAAATGCCTCAAATCATTAGTTTAACATATTTAAGTTAATTAACCCTCTTTGTCTTACTTAAGTCTACGTAAAGCCTTAACGGCATAACGGCAGTGCATTTAGAAGAATTACGTAATCTTATATTTAGGTATAAATTCGATTTTTTTGTATATACAGATTTAGCAATCGATATCGAAATGCTTCAAATCATTAGTTTAACATATTTAAGTTAATAAACCTTCTTTAACGAACAGAAGTTAACATAAAGCCATATCGGCATAACGGCTGTGCATTTAGAAGAATTCCGTAATCTTATATTTAGGTATAAAGTCGATTTTCGTGTATATACACATTTAGCAATCGATATCGAAATGCCTCAAATCATTAGTTTAACATATTTAAGTTAATTAACCCTCTTTATCTTACTGAAGTCTACAAACGCCTTAAAGGCATAACGGCAAAGCATTTAGAAGAATTACGTAATCTTATATTTAGGTATAAAGTCGATTTCCTTGTATATACTCATTTAGCAATCGATATCGAAATGCTTCAAATCATTAGTTTAACATATTTAAGTTAACGAACCTACTTTAACGCACTGAAGTTATTAC
The DNA here is from genome assembly GCA_027475135.1 of Bactrocera correcta. Taxonomy (NCBI): domain Eukaryota; kingdom Metazoa; phylum Arthropoda; class Insecta; order Diptera; family Tephritidae; genus Bactrocera; species Bactrocera correcta. The sequence goes on along the minus strand of JAPZAG010000297.1, from coordinate 14,389 downwards.
AAAGCCATGGCGGCATAACGGCAGTGCATGTAGAAGAATTCCGTAATCTTATATTTAGGTATAAAGTCGATTTTCGTGTATATACACATTTAGCAATCGATATCGAAATGCCTCAAATCATTAGTTTAACATATTTAAGTTAATTAACCCTCTTTATCTTACTGAAGTCTACAAACGCCTTAACGGCATAACGGCAAAGCATTTAGAAGAATTACATAATCTTCTATTTAGGTATAAATTCGATTTTTTTTGTATATACACATTTAGCAATCGATATCGAAATGCTTCAAATCATTAGTTTAACATATTTAAGTTAATAAACCTTCTTTAACGAACAGAAGTTAACATAAAGCCATATCGGCTTAACGGCTGTGCATTTAGAAGAATTCCGTAATCTTATATTTAGGTATAAAGTCGATTTTCGTGTATATACACATTTAGCAATCGATATCGAAATGCCTCAAATCATTAGTTTAACATATTTAAGTTAATTAACCCTCTTTATCTTACTGAAGTCTACAAACGCCTTAAAGGCATAACGGCAAAGCATTTAGAAGAATTACGTAATCTTGTATTTAGGTATAAAGTCGATTTTCTTGTGTATACTCATTTAGCAATCGATATCGAAATGCTTCAAATCATTAGTTAACATATTTAAGTTAACAAACCTACTTTAGCGCACTGAAGTTAACACAAAGCCGTGGCGGCATAACGGCAGTGCATGTAGAAGAGTTCCGTAATCTTATATTTAGGTATAAATTCAATTTTTTTGTATATACACATTTAGCAATCGATATCGAAATGCTTCAAATCATTAGTTTAACAAATTTAAGTAAATTAACCTTCTTTAACGTATTGAAGTTGATATAAAGCCATGGCGGCATAACGACAGTACATTTGGAAGATTTCCGTAATCTTATATTTAGGTATAAAGTCGATTTTGTTGTATATGTGCATTTAGCAATCGATTTCGAAAATCTTCAAATCATTAGTTTAACATATTTAAGTTAATTAACCTTCTTTAACGTATTGAAGGTGATATAAAGCCATGCCGACATAACGACAGTACATTTGGAAGAATTCCGTAATCCTATATTTAGGTATGAAGTCGATTTTCTGGTACATATGCATTTAGCAATCGATTTTGAAATGCTTCAAATCATTAGTTTAACATATTTTAGTTAACAAACCTACTTTAACGCCCTGTAGTTTACACAAAGCCATGGCGGCATAACATCTTATATTTAGGTATAAATTCGACTTTTTTGTATATACACATTAAGCAATCGATATCGAAATGCTTCAAATCATTAGTTTAACGTATTAAGTTAATAAACATTTTTTAGCTTAATGAGGTCTACATAAAGCCTTAACGGTATAACCGGAGTGCATTTAGATGAAATCCGTAATGTTATAATTTTATATTTAGGTATAAAGTCGATTTTGTTGTATTTACACATTAAGCAGTCGCTATCGAAATGCTTCAAACCATTTGTTTAACATATTTAAAATAATTAACCTTCTTTAACTTATTGAAGCTGATACAAACCATGGCGGCATAACGACAGTACATTTGGAAGAATTCCGTAAACTTATATTTAGGTATAAAGTCGATTTTCTTGTGTATACACATTTAGCAATCGATATCGAAATGCTTCAAATCATTAGTTTAACATATTAAAGTTAATTAACCATCTTTAACGTATTGAAGGTGAAATAAAGCCATGGCGCCATAACGACAGTAATTTGGAAGAATTTCGTAATCTTATATTTAGGTATAAAGTCGATTTTCTTGTATATATGCATTTAGAAATCGATATCGAAATGTTTCAAATCATTAGTTTAACATATTTAAGTTAATTAACCATCATTAACGTATTGAAGGTGAAATAAAGCCATGGCGCCATAACGACAGTAATTTGGAAGAATTCCGTAATCTTATATTTAGGTATAAAGTCGATTTTCTTGTATATATGCATTTAGAAATCGATATAGAAATGCTTCAAATCATTAGTTAAACATATTTAAGTTAATTAACTATCTTTAACGTATTGAAGGTGAAATAAAGCCATGGCGCCATAACGACAGTAATTTGGAAGAATTCCGTAATCTTATATTTAGGTATAAAGTCGATTTTCTTGTATATACACATTTAGCAATCGATATCGAAATGCTTCAAATAACTGGTTTAGCATATTTAAGTTAATAAAAATTTTTTAGCTTAATGAGGTCTACACAAAGCCTTAACGGTATAACGGCAGTGCATTTAGAAGAACTCCGTAACGTTATAATTTTATATTTTGGTATAAAGTCGATTTTGTTGTATAAACACATTTAGCAGTCGATATCGAAATGCTTCAACCCATTAGTTTAACATGCTTAAATAATTAACCTTCTTTAACGTATTGAAGTTGATACAAACCATGGCGGCATAACGACAGTACTTTTGGAAGAATTCCGTAATCTTATATTTAGGTATAAAGTCGATTTTCTTGTATATACTCATTTAGCAATCGACACCGAAATGCTTCAAATCATTATTTTAACATATTTAAGTTAATAAGGCTTCTTTAACGCACTGAAGTTATTATAAAGCCATGGCGCTATAACGGCAGTGCATGTAGAAGAATTCCGTAATCTTATATTTAGGTATAAATTCGATTTTGTTGTATATACACATTTAGCAATCGATATGAAGCATCTCGATATTTAGTTTAACATATTTAAGTTAACAAACCTACTTTAGCGCACTGAAGTTAACACAAAGCCACGGCGGCATAACGGCAGTGCATGTAGAAGAATTCCGTAATCTTATATTTAGGTATAAATTCGCTTTTTTGTATATACACATTTAGCAATCGATATCGAAATGCCTCAAATTATTAGTTTAACATATTTAAGTTAATTAACCCTCTTTATCTTACTGAAGTCTACAAACGCCTTAACGGCATAACGGCAAAGCATTTAGAAGAATTACGTAATCTTATATTTAGGTATAAAGTCGATTTTCTTGTATATACTCATTTAGCAATCGATATCGAAATGCTTTAAATCATTAGTTTAACATATTTAGGTTAAATTACCTTCTTTAACCTACCGAAGGTGACATGAAGCCATGGCGGCATAACGGCAGTGCATGTAGAAGAATTCCGTAAATCTATATTTAGGTATAATTTCGATTTTTTTGTATATACACATTTAGCAATCGATATCGAAATGCCTCAAATCATTAGTTTAACATATTTAAGTTAATTAACCTTCTTTATCTTACTGAAGTCTACAAACGCCTTAACGGCATAACGGCAAAGCATTTAGAAGAATTACGTAATCTTATATTTAGGTATAGAGTCGATTTTCTTGTATATACTCATTTAGCAATCGATATCGAAATGCTTCAAATCATTAGTTTAACATATTTAAGTTAACAAACCTACTTTAACGCACTGAAGTTAACACAAAGCCATGGCGGCATAACGGCAGTGCATGTAGAAGAATTCCGTAATCTTATATTTAGGTATAAATTCGATTTTTTTGTATATACAGATTTAGCAATCGATATCGAAATGCTTCAAATCATTAGTTAACAAATTTGAGTTAATTAACCTTATTTAACGTATTGAAGTTGATATAAAGCCATGGCGGCATAACGACAGTACATTTGGAAGAATTCCGTAATCTTATATTTAGGTATAAAGTCGATTTTGTTGTATATATGTATTTAGCAATCTATTTCGAAAATCTTCAAATCATTAGTTTAACATATTTAAGTTTATTAACCTTCTTTAACGTATTGAAGGTGACATAAAGCCATGGCGACATAACGACAGTACATTTGGAAGAATTCCGTAAACTTATATTTAGGTATGAAGTCGATTTTCTTGTACATATGCAGTTAGCAATCGATTTTGACATGCTTCAAATCATTAGTTTAACATATTTAAGTTAACAAACCTACTTTAACGCACTGAAGTTTACACAAAGCCATGGCGACATAACATTTTATATTTAGGTATAAATTCGATTTTTTGGTATATACACATTTAGCAATCGATATCGAAATGCTTCAAATCATTAGTTTAACATATTAAGTTAATAAATATTTTTTAGCTTAATGAGGTTTACATAAAGCCTTAACGGTATAACGGCAGTGCATTTAGAAGAACTCCGTAATGTTATAATTTTATATTTAGGTATAAAGTCGATTTTGTTGTATTTACACATTTAGCAGTCGATATCGAAATGCTTCAACCCATTAGTTTAACATGCTTAAATAATTAACCTTCTTTAACGTATTGAAGTTGATACAAACCATGGCGGCATAACGACAGTACTTTTGGAAGAATTCCGTAATCTTATATTTAGGTATAAAGTCGATTTTCTTGTATATACACATTTACCAATCGATATCGAAATGCTTCAAATCATTAGTTTAACAAATTTAGGTAAATTAACCTTCTTTAACTAACTGAAGTTAACATAAGGCCATGGCGGAATTAGGGCAGTGCATTTGGAAGAATTCCGTTATCCTATGTTTAGGTATAAAGTCAAGTTTCTTGTACTAGCACATTTAGCAATCGATATCGAAATGCTTCAAATCATTAGTTTAACATATCTAAGTTAATTTACCTTCTTTAACCTACCGAAGGTAACATGAAGCCATGACGGCATAACGGCAGTGCATGTAGAAGAATTCCGTAATCTTATATTTAGGTATAAATTCGATTTTGTTGTATATACACATTTAGCAATCGATATGAAGCATCTCGACATTTAGTTTAACATATTTAAGTTAACAAACCTACTTTAACGCACTGAAGTTAACACAAAGCCACGGCGGCATAACGGCAGTGCATGTATAAGAATTCCGTAATCTTATATTTAGGTATAAATTCGCTTTTTTGTATATACACATTTAGCAATCGATATCGAAATGCCTCAAATCATTAGTTTAACATATTTAAGTTAATTAACCCTCTTTATCTTACTGAAGTCTACAAACGCCTTAACGGCATAACGGCAAGGCATTTAGAAGAATTACGTAATCTTATATTTAGGTATAAAGTCGATTTTCTTGTATATACTCATTTAGCAATCGATATCGAAATGCTTTAAATCATTAGTTTAACATATTTAAGTAAAATGACCTTCTTTAACCTACCGAAGGTGACATGAAGCCATCGCGGCATAACGGCAGTGCATGTAGAAGAATTCCGTAAATCTATATTTAGGTATAATTTCGATTTTTTTGTATATGCACATTTAGCAAGCGATATCGAAATGCCTCAAATCATTAGTTTAACATATTTAAGTTAATTAACCTTCTTTATCTTACTGAAGTCTACAAACGCCTTAACGGCATAACGGCAAAGCATTTAGAAGAATTACGTAATCTTATATTTAGGTATAGAGTCGATTTTCTTGTATATACTCATTTAGCAATCGATATCGAAATGCTTCAAATCATTAGTTTAACATATTTAAGTTAACAAACCTACTTTAACGCACTGAAGTTAACACAAAGCCATGGCGGCACAACGGCAGTGCATGTAGAAGAATTCCGTAATCTTATATTTAGGTATAAATTCGATTTTTTTGTATATACAGATTTAGCAATCGATATCGAAATGCTTCAAATCATTAGTTAACAAATTTGAGTTAATTAACCTTATTTAACGTATTGAAGTTGATATAAAGCCATGGCGGCATAACGACAGTACATTTGGAAGAATTCCGTAATCTTATATTTAGGTATAAAGTCGATTTTGTTGTATATATGTATTTAGCAATCTATTTCGAAAATCTTCAAATCATTAGTTTAACATATTTAAGTTTATTAACCTTCTTTAACGTATTGAAGGTGACATAAAGCCATGGCGACATAACGACAGTGCATTTGGAAGAATTCCGTAATCTTATATTTAGGTATGAAGTCGATTTAATTGTACGTATGCATTTAGCAATCGATTTTGACATGCTTCAAATCATTAGTTTAACATATTTAAGTTAACAAACCTACTTTAACGCACTGAAGTTTACACAAAGCCATGGCGGCATAACATCTTATATTTAGGTATAAATTCGATTTTTTTGTATATACACATATAGCAATCGATATCGAATTGCTTCATCAGTTTAACATATTAAGTTAATAAACATTTTTTAGCTTAATGAGGTCTACATAAAGCCTTAACGGTATAACGGCAGTGCATTTAGAAGAACTCCGTAATGTTATAATTTTATATTTAGGTATAAAGTCGATTTTGTTGTATTTATACAATTAGCAGTCGATATCGAAATGCTTCAAACCATTAGTTTAACATATTTAAAATAATTAACCTTCTTTAACGTATTGAAGTTGATACAAACCATGGCGGCATAACGACAGTACATTTGGAAGAATTCCGTAATCTTATATTTAGGTATAAAATCGATTTTGTTGTATAAGCACATTGAGCAATCGATATCGAAATGCTTCAAATCATTTGTTTAACATATTAAAGTTAATTAACGATCTTTAACGTATTGAAGGTGAAATAAAGCCATGGCGCCATAACGACAGTAATTTGGAAGAATTCCGTAAACTTATATTTAGGTATGAAGTCGATTTTCTTGTACATATGCAGTTAGCAATCGATTTTGACATGCTTCAAATCATTAGTTTAACATATTTAAGTTAACAAACCTACTTTAACGCACTGAAGTTTACACAAAACCATGGCGACATAACATTTTATATTTAGGTATAAATTCGATTTTTTAGTATATACACATTTAGCAATCGATATCGAAATGCTTCAAATCATTAGTTTAACATATTAAGTTAATAAATATTTTTTAGCTTAATGAGGTCTACATAAAGCCTTAACGGTATAACGGCAGTGCATTTAGAAGAACTCCGTAATGTTATAATTTTATATTTAGGTATAAAGTCGATTTTGTTGTATTTACACATTTAGCAGACGATATCGAAATGCTTCAAACCATTAGTTTAACATATTTAAAATAATTAACCTTCTTTAACGTATTGAAGTTGATACAAACCATGGGGGCATAACGAGAGTACATTTGGAAGAATTCCGTAATCTTATATTTAGGTATAAAGTCGATTTCCTTGTATATACAATTTTAGCAATCGATATTGAAATGCTCCAAATCATAAGTTTAACATATTAAAGTTAATTAACCATCTTTAACGTATTGAAGGTGAAATAAAGCCATGGCGCCATAACGACAGTAATTTGGAAGAATTCCGTAACCTTATATTTAGGTATAAAGTCGATTTTCATGTATATATGCATTTAGCAATCGATATGGAAATGCTTCAAATCATTAGTTTAACATATTTAAGTTAATTAACCATCTTTAATGTATTGAAGGTGAAATAAACCCATGGCGCCATAACGACAGTAATTTGGCAGAATTCCGTAATCTTATATGTAGGTATAAAGTCGATTTTCTTGTATATATGCATGTAGAAATCGATATTGAAATGCTTCAAATCATTAGTTTAACATATTTAAGTTAATTAACCATCTTTAACGTATTGAATGTGAAATAAAGCCATGGCGCCATAACAGCAGTACATGGAGAAGAATTCCGTAATCTTATATTTAGGTATAAAGCCGATTTTCTTGTATATGTGCATTAAACAATCGATATTGAAATGCTTCAAATCATTAGTTTAACATATTTAAGTTAATAAACCTTCTTTAACGATCTGAAGTTAACATAAGGCCATGTCGGAATAACGGCAGTGCATTTGGAAGAATTCCGTTATCCTATGTTTAGGTATAAAGTCAAGTTTCTTGTATATACTCATTTAGCAATCGATATCGAAATGCTTTAAATCATTAGTTTAACATATTTAAGTTAAATTACCTTCTTTAAACTACCGAAGGTGACATGAAGCCATGGCGGCATAACGGCAGTGCATGTAGAAGAATTCCGTAATTTTTTATTTAGGTATAAAATCGATTTTGTTGTATAAACACATTTAGCAATCAATATCGAAATGCTTCAAATCATTAGTTTAACATATTTAAGTTAATTAACCCTCTTTGTCTTACTTAAGTTTACGTAAAGCCTTAACGGCATAACGCCAGTGCATTTAGAAGAATTACGTAATCTTATATTTAGGTATAAAGTCGATTTTCTTATATATGCTCATTTAGCAATCGACATCGAAATGCATCAATTCATTATTTTAACATATTTAAGTTAATAAACTTCCTTCAACGCACTGAAGTTAACATAAAGCCATGGCGGTATAACGGCAGTGCATGTAGAAGAATTCCGTAATCTTATGTTTAGGTATAAATTCGATTTTGTTGTATATACACATTTAGCAATCGATATCGAGATGTTTCAACTCATTAGTTTAACATATTTAAGTTAATAAACTTCCTTCAACGAACTGAAGTTGGCATAGAGCCATGGCGGCATAACGGCAGTGCATGTAGAAGAATTCCGTTATCTTATATTAAGGTATAAAGTCGATTTTCTTGTATATACAGATTTAGCAATCGATATCGAAATGCTTCAAATAAACAATAAACCTTTAACGCACAGAAGTCTACATAAAGATTTACCGGTATAACTGCAGTGCATTTAAAAATTCCGTAATCTCGTATTTAGGCATAAATTCGATTTTCTTGAATACACACATTTATCAAGCGATATCGAAATGCTTCAAATCATTAGTTTAACATATTTAAATTAGTTAACTTTCTTTAACGTATTGAAGTTGATATAAAGTCATGGCGGCATAACGGCAGTACATTTAGAAGAATGCCGTAATCTTATATTTAGGTATAAAGTCGATTTTCTTGTATTTAAACATTGAGCAATCGATAACGAAATGCTTCAAATCATTAGTTTAACATATTTAAGTTAATTGACCATCTTTATCTTACTGAAGTTTACATAAAGCCATAACGGCATAACGGCAGTGCATTTGGAAGAATTCCGTAAACTTATACTTAGGTATAAAGTCGAATTTGTTGTTCATACAAATTTTGCAATCGATATCGAAATGCTTCAAATAACTGGTTTAGCATATTTAAGATAATTAACCTTCTTTAACGTATTGAAGGTGATATAAAGCCATGCCGACATAACGACAGTACATTTGGAAGAATTCCGTTATCTTATATTTAGGTATAAAGTCGATTTTCTTGTATATACACATTTAGCAATCGATATCGAAATGCTTCAAATCATCAGTTTAACATATTGAAGTTAGTTAACCTTCTTTAACGTATTGAAGTTGATATAAAGCCATGGCGGCATAACGGCAGTACATTTAGAAGAATTCCGTAATCTTATATTTAGGTATAAAGTCGATTTTCTTGTATTTAAACATTAAGCAATCGATAACGAAATGCTTCAAATCATTAGTTTAACATATTTAAGTTAATTGACCATCTTTATCTTACTGAAGTTTACATAAAGCCATAACGGTATAACGGCAGTGCATTTGGAAGAATTACGTAGTCTTATATTTAGGTATAAAGTCGATTTTCTTGTACATACAAATTTTGCAATCGATATCGAAATGCTTCAAATAACTGGTTTAGCATATTTAAGTTAATTAACCTTCTTTATCTTACTGAAGTTTACATAAAGCCATAACGGCATAACGGCAGTGCATTTAGAAAAATTACGTAATCTTATATTTAGGTATGAAATCGATTTTCTTGTATATACTCAATTAGCAATCGGCATCGAAATGCTTCAATTCATAAGTTTAACGTATTTAAGTTAATAAAGCCTCTTTAACGCACTGAAGTTAACATAAAGCCATGGCGGCATAACGGCAGTGAATATAGAAGTACTCCGTAATCTTATATTTAGGTATATAGTCGATTTTCTTGTATATACACATTTAGCAATCGATATCGAAATGCTTCAAATCATAAGTTTAACATATTTAAGTTAGTTAACCTTCTTTAACGTATTGAAGTTTTTATAAAGCCATGGCGGCATAATGGCAGTACATTTAGAAGAACTCCGTAACCTTATATTTAGGTATAAAGTCGATTTTCTTGTATTTAAACATTGAGCAATCGATAGCGAAATGCTTCAAATCATTAGTTTAACATATTTAAGTTAATTGACCATCTTTATCTTACTGAAGTTTACATAAAGCCATAACGGTATAACGGCAGTGCATTTGGAAGAATTACGTAGTCTCATATTTAGGTATAAAGTCGATTTTCTTGTACATACAAATTTTGCAATCGATATCGAAATGCTTCAAATAACTGGTTTAGCATATTTAAGTTAATTAACCTTCTTTATCTTACTGAAGTTTACATAAAGCCATAACGGCATAACGGCAGAATATTTATATGAACTCCGTTATCTTATATTTAGGTATAAAGTCGATTTTGTTGTACATACACATTTAGCAATCGATATCGAAATGCTTCAAATCATTAGTTTAACATATTTAAGTTAATAAACCTTCTTTAACTCACTGAAGTCTACATAAAGCCTTAACGGCAGTGCATTTAGAAGAATTCCGTTATCTTATATTTAGGTATAAATTCGATTTTCTTATATGTACACATTTAGCAATCTATATCGAAATGCCTCAAATCATTAGTATAACATATTTAAGTTAATAAACCTTCTTTAACGCACTGAAGTCTACATAAAGCCTTAACGGTATAACTGCACTGCATTTAGAAGAACTCTGTAATTTTATATTTAGGTATAAATTCGACTTTCTTGTATATATGCATTTAGAAATCGATATCGAAATGCTTCAAATCATTAGTTTAACATATTTAAGTTAACAAACCTACTTTGACGCACTGTAGTTAACACAAAGCCATGGCGGCATAACGGCAGTGCATGTAGAAGAATTCCGTAATCTTATATTTAGGTATAAAGTCGATTTTCTTGTATATACACATTCAGCAATCGATATCGAAATGCTTCAAATCATTAGTTTAACATATTTAAGTTAATAAACCTTCTTTAACGCACTGAAGTCTACATAAAGTCTTAACGGCGGTGCATTTAGAAGAATTCCGTTATCTTATATTTAGGTATAAATTCGATTTTCTTGTAGATACACATTTAGCAAGCGATATCGAAATGCTTCAAATCCTTAGTTTAACATATTTAAGTTAATTAACCTTCTTTAACGTATTGAAGTTGATAAAGAGCCATAACGGCATACCGACAGTACATTTGGAAGATTTCCGTAGTCTTATATTTAGGTATAAAGTCGATTTTCTTGTATATATGCATTGAGCAATCGATATCGAAATGCTTCAAATAACTGGTTTAATATATTTAAGTTAATAAACCTTCTTTAACGAACTGAATTTAATATAAAGCCATAACGGCATAACGGCAGTGCATTTAGAAGAATTACGTAATCTTATATTTAGGTATGAATTCGATTTTCTTGTATATACTCATTTAGCAATCGATATCGAAATGCTTCAAATCATTAGTTTAACATATTTAAGTTAATAAACCTTCTTTAACGAACTGAAGTTTGCATAAAGCCATGGCGGCATAACGGCAGTGCATGTAGAAGAATTCCGTTATCTTATATTTAGGTATAAAGTCGATTTTCTTGTATATACACATTTAGCAATCGATATCGAAATGCTTCAAATCATTAGTTTAACATATTTAAGTTAATAAACGTTCTTTAACGCACTGAAGTCTACATAAAGCCTTAACGGTATAACTGCAGTGCATTCAGAAGAATTCCGTAATTTTCTAGTTAGGTATAAAGTCGATTTTCTTGTATTTACATATTTAGGAATCGATATCGAAATGCTTCAAATCATTAGATTAACATATTTAATTTAATTAACCTTCTCTATCTTACTGAAGTCTACATAAAGCCTTAACGGCATAGCGGCAGTGCATGTAGAAGAATTTCGTAATCCTTTATTTAGGTATAAATTCGATTTTCTTGTATATACACGTTTAGCAAGCGATATTGAATTGCTTCAAATCATTAGTTTAACATATTTAAGTTAATTAACCTTCTTGAACGTATTGAAGTTGATATAAATCCATGGCGGCATAACGGCAGTGCATTTTGAAGAATTCCGTAATCTTATATTTAGGTATAAAGTCGATTTTCTTTTATATACACATTTAGCAATCGATAACGAAATGCTTCAAATCATTAGTTTAAGATATTTAAGTTAATTAACCTTCTTTATCTTACTGAAGTTTACATAAAGCCATAACGGTATAACGGCAATGCATTTGGAAGAATTCCGTAATCTTATATTTAGGTATAAAGTCGATTTTGTTGTATATACTCATTTAGCAATCGATATCGAGATGCTTCAACTCATTAGTTTACCGTATGAAGTTAATAAACATTTTTTAGCTTACTGAAGTCTACATAAAGCCTTAACGGTATAACGGCAGTGCATTTAGAAGAATTCCGTTATCTTATACAGGGTAGGCCATTTAAAGTTGACCCATCTGGCAACGCTGTAACTTTTAACAGCGCTGACAAATCGGCAAATGTCATACCGCGTTAGAAGCGTCATTCGAAGGCAATTTATACCATGGAACAGTACACTCCAAAAGAACGCGCTGAAATTGTTCAGCTTTATATTCAAAATAACTTTTCAATTGTGTTAACTCAACGTGCGTTTCGCAAAAAAAATAAAGTGAAAAGTGCTCCAGTTAAGAATACAATTAAGTCTTTATACGCAAAATTTGTGAACACCGGTAATCTCAGTAATGCCAGTCATGCATCCAGACAACGCACAAGACGTTCTGATGAAAATATCGAAGCTGTACGAGCCAGTATTGAGGAGACTCCATCGACATCGAGTTATCGCCGCTCTCAGGAATTAGACATCTCTCGCACCACTCTCCGACGCATAATTCATAAAGATTTGAAGATGTTTCCATATAAAATTCAAATGGCACAAAAACTAAACCCAGCTGATTATCCGCGACGCCTTAATTTTGGCAAATTGGCCATCGAAATGGCTGAAAACGAACTTGACTTTTGGCGAAAACTCATCATGTCAGACGAGGCACATTTCTCGTTGAATGGAGGCGTAAACAAGCAAAATTGCCGATTTTATGCCACCGAAAATCCTCAATTAATTGAAGAACAGCCTCTTTACGACCAAAAAGTAACAGTTTGGTGCGGTGTTTGCGCGAATATGATCATCGGACCGTATTTTTTCGAAGACGATGATGGAGCCACGACAACAGTCAATGGTGAGCGTTATCGAGCCATGATAACGGATTTTGTGATACCCATTATTCGCGAAAATGACATGGATAACTTCTGGTTTCAACAGGACGGGGCTACATGCCATACAGCTCGACCAACAATCAATTTATTGCGACCATTTTTCCCCGGGCGATTGATATCGAAAAATGGTGATGTTGACTGGCCACCGAGATCACCAGATTTGACGCCACCAGACTTTTATTTGTGGGGTTATTTGAAATCCAAGGTATACGCTAATAAGCCAAAGACCTTAGCTCAACTGAAAGCCAACATTCGACGTGAAACAGCCGCCATATCATCCGAAACATTGGCCAAAGTCATGGAAAATGTCGAAAAAAGAGTGCATTTAGCTGTCAAAGCTAAAGGTGCCCATTTACACGATCTAATTTTTAAATATTAGCTGAAACAAATCCCCTTGGACCAAAATAAATTATTTTTGAAATGAACAAAAAACATTGTTTTCTTTTGTTCTTTTTTTTTAGAAACAAATGGGTCAACTTTAAATGGCCTACCCTGTATTTAGGTATAAATTCGATTTTCTTGTATATACACATTTAGCAAGCGATATCGAAATGCCTCAAATCATTAGTTTGACATACTTAAGTTAATTAACCTTCTTTATCCTACTGAAGTTTACATAAAGCCGGTATAAAGGCAGTGCATTTGGGAGAATTTCGTAATCTTATATTTAGGTATAAAGTCGATTTTGTTGTATATACACATTTTGCAATCGATATCGAGATGCTTCAATTCATTAGCTTAACATATTTAAGTTAATAAACCTTCTTTAATGATCTGAATTTGGCATATAGCCACGGCGGTATTACGGCAGTGAATGTAGAAGAAATCCGTAATCTTATATTTAGGTATAAATTCGATTTTTTTGTATATACACATTTAGATATCGATATCGAAATGCTTCAAATCATTAGTTTAACATATTAAGTTAATAAACATTTTTTAGCTCACTGAAGTCTACATAAAGCCTTAGCGGTATAACGGCAGTGCATTTAGAAGAATTCCGATATCCTATATTTAGGTACTAAGTCGATTTTCTTGTATATACACATTTAGCAATCGATAACGAAATGCTTCAAGTCATTAGTTTAACATATTTAAGTTAATTAACCTTCTTTATCTTACTGAAGT
>JAPZAG010002915.1:0-13528 GCA_027475135.1 Bactrocera correcta | reverse complement strand
TGCCATTAATGACTTCTGTAAACAGTTGCTTTAAATTTTGACAAAACAAAACGCTCTACATATACATACATTGTGACAAAAAGCTGCCCGGGAATTGTAAATAAAACGCAAAATATTTAATTATTCATCAATATTTATTTTGTCGCCTTCAACGTAATCCCTATCAGATATAATACACTTATTCCAACTATTTTTCCAGTCCGCAAACACTTTTCATAAGCACTTTTTGGCATGGCCTTCAGCGAATTTAGTGAATTTTGTGTTATCTCTTCGATCGACTGAGAATGGGTTGCACGGAGCGGAAAGTTCTATTTGGGGAACAAGAAAAAATCACACGTAGCCAAATCACAACTGTATTCGGTTGATCTGTTGATTGCGTACAATTCCTCACACGAAATTTGTTCCAAATACAAAATTTGAGATAAATCGATAAAACGATATTTTATCCATTGTAAAAATCGCATCCCCCGACTTAAGGAGCTGCTATAACCAAACTGGTTGAAAGATCGCGTTCATGTTCGTCATAGTAATTAAGGGCAGTCCTACCAACTTAGCAAAATACTTCCATTGAAATATCATTTACCTAGGGAATAAATTTTCCGAATACTTTTTTATCAGAATGTGTGTACCTAAAATCAATAGGAGTGGGAAGTTAAGAGCTATAAAATACAAATGAAAAGTAAAAGCAGTGTGAAAGCATAGGTTTGCCAAATATGTCCCTTTCTCAAGCTTAAAAATAAAAGATGAACTAAGCAATCATGCAAGTATGCAAGGTAAAAACACGATTAAAGAATAATAATTTAACCACATCATAGGCGAACAATTGAACATTTATTCCAACGTTATTGACTAACAAATCGGCTGGAGAATTGTATCCCTGTTCATATTGTGATCGATCGCAACATAGCGAAGTAGCTTGTTCGCTTTCTCTCCACTGCGGCACGACAGTCCTCATCGTACCGGCTATTCTTACGACCTTTACGAAAACGAATGGTAAGGAGTTTGAAATGCCTTCTCACAGTTCTCTTATGTCGAGTAGAAAACTTAGGATGTGGGTTCCTAGGGACAAAAAAAAAATTCGAGACTGTATATGGATGTAAACAGGCCACTGGCATGCCTGCAAATCCCCATTAACCGAAAACACATAAAGTGCCAAAACTAAGCACTCAATGAAGATATAAAACTGTAATTTGGTACAGAGGACCGCAGTAGCAAGGGGCACTTGTGGGCGAAAAATTTTGGAAAAGTGGGCGTGGCCCAGCACGCACAAATACTGTAAGAATTCCTATTTGTAGCTCTTCTCTTCTTCTTTACTGGCGTAGACACCGCTTACGCGATTATAGCCGAGTCAACAACAGCGCGCCAGTCGTTTCTTCTCTTCGCTACGTGGCGCAAATTGGATATTTCAAGCGAGGCCAGGTCCTTCTCCACTTGATCCTTCCAACGGAGAGGAGGTCTTCCTCTTCCTCTGCTTTCCGCGGCGGGTACTGCGTCGAATACTTTCAGAGCTGGAGTGTTTTCATCCATCCGGACAACATGACCTAGCCAGCGTAGCCGCTGTCTTTTAATGCGCTGAACTATGTCAATGTCGTCGTATATCTCGTACAGCTCATCGTTCCATCGAATGCGATATTCGCCGTGGCCAACGCACAAAGGACAATAAATCTTTCGCAGAACCTTTCTCTCGAAAACTCGCAACGTCGACTCATCCGTTGTTGACATCGTCCAAGCCTCTGCACCATACAGCAGGACGGGAATTATGAGTGACTTATAGAGTTTGGTTTTTGTTTGTCGAGAGAGGACTTTGCTTCTCAATTGCCTACTTAGTCCGAAGTAGCACCTGTTGGCAAGAGTTATCCTGCGTTGCATTTCTAGGCTGACATTGTTGGTGGTGTTTACGCTGGTTCCAAGATAGACGAAATTATCTACAACTTCAAAGTTATGACTGTCAACAGTGACGTGAGTGCCAAGTCGCGAGTGCGACGACTGTTTGTTTGATGACAGGAGATATTTCGTCTTGCCCTCGTTCACTGCCAGACCCATTTCTTTTGCTTCCTTGTCCAGTCTGGAGAAGGCAGAACTAACGGCGCGGTTGTTGAGGCCGATGATATCAATATCATCGGCATACGCCAGCAGTTGTACACTCTTATAGAAGATGGTACCTTCTCTGTTGAGTTCTGCAGCTCGAACTATTTTCTCCAGAAGCAGGTTGAAAAAGTCGCACGATAGGGAATCGTCTTGTCTGAAACCTCGTTTGGTATCGAACGGCTCGGAGAGGTCCTTCCCGATTCTGACGGAGCTTTTCGTGTTGCTTAACGTCAGCTTACACAGCCGTATTAGTTTTGCGGGGATACCAAATTCAGACATCGCGGCATAAAGGCAGCTCCTTTTCGTGCTGTCGAAAGCAGCTTTGAAATCGACGAAGAGGTGGTGTGTGTCAATTCTCCTTTCACGGGTCTTTTCCAAGATTTGGCGCATCGTGAATATCTGGTCGGTTGTTGATTTACCAGGTCTAAAGCCACACTGATAAGGTCTAATCAGTTTGTTGACGGGGTGGGCCTTAATCTTTCACACAATACGCTCGATAGAACCTTCTACGCGATGTTGAGTTGGCTAATCCCACGGTAGTTGGCGCAGATTGTGGGGTCTCCTTTTTTATGGATTGGGCATAGCACACTTAAATTCCAATCGTTGGGCATACTTTCGTCCGACCATATTTTGCAAAGAAGCTGATGGATGCACCATATCAGCTCTTCGCCGCCGTGTTTGAATAGCTCGGCCGGCAATCCATCGGCCCCTGCCGCTTTGTTGTTTTTCAGGCGGGCAATTGCTATTCGAATTTCTTCATTGTCGGGCAATGGAACGTCTGCTCCATCGTCATCGATTGGGGTATCGGGTTCGTTTTCCCCTGGTGTTGTGCGTTCACTGCCATTCAGCAGATTGGAGAAGTGTTCCCTCCATAATTTAAGTATGCTCTGGGCATCGGTGGCTAGATCACCTTGGGGGGTTCTACAAGAGTATGCTCCGGTCTTGAAACCTTCTGCAAGCCGCCGCATCTTTTCGTAGAATTTTCGAGCATTACCCCTGTCGGCCAGCTTATCAAGCTCTTCGTACTCACGCATTTCGGCCTCTTTTTTTTCTGTCTACAAATGCGTCTCGCTTCCCTCTTCAACTCTCGGTATCTATCCCATCCCGCACGTGTTGTGGTCGATCGTAACGTTGCGAGGTAGGCAGCCTGTTTTCTCTCCGCTGCGACACGGCACTCCTCGTCGTACCATCTGTTCTTTTGCACTTTCTGAAAACCAATGGTTTCGGTTGCAGCTGTACGTAAGGAGTTTGAAATGCCGTCCCACAGTTCCCTTATACCGAGTTGTGCCGAGTGCTCTCAGAGAGCAGGAGTGCAAGCCGAGTACAAAAACGTTCGGTTGTCTGTTGTGATTGCAGCTTCTCGACGTCAAACCATCCTTGTGTTTGTTGGCGTGCGTTCTTTGCTGCACAGAGGCGGGTGCGAATTTTGGCTGCAACAATATAGTGGTCCGAGTCGATATTAGGACCTCGGAGCGCACGCACATCTAAAACACTGGAGCCGTGTCTTCCGTCTATCACAACATGATCGATCTGGTTGGTGGTTTTTTGATCAGGAGACAGCCAGGTAGCTTGATGTATCTTCTTATGCTGGAATCTAGTACTACAGATAACCATATTTCGGGACCCGGCGAAGTCGATCAGCCTCAGCCCATTTGGGGATGTTTCCTCGTGGAGGCTGAATTTACCGACCGTAGTGCCAAAGATACCTTCTTTGCCCACCCTGGCATTGAAGTCGCCAAGCACGATTTTGACATCGTGGCGGGGGCATCTCTCATAAGTGCGCTCCAAGCACTCATAAAAGGCATCTTTGGTCACATCGTCCTTCTCTTCCGTCGGGGCGTGGGCGCAAATCAGCGATATGTTGAAGAACCTCGCTTTGATGCGGATTGTGGCTAGACGTTCATTCTTCGGAGTGAATGATAGTACTCGGCGACGGAGTCTCTCTCCCACCACGAATCCAACACCAAACTTGCGCTCCTTTATATGGCCACTGTAGTAAATGTCACAAGGACCTACTCGTCTCTGTCCTTGTCCCGTCCATCGCATTTCTTGGACGGCGGTGATGTCAGCCTTTATCTTTACGAGGACATCTACCAGCTGGGCAGCGGCACCTTCCCAATTAAGGGACCGGACATTCCAGGTGCATGCCCTCAAATCATAGTCCTTATTTCGTTGGCCATGGTCGTCATCAAAAGAGGGGGCTCTCATCCGAGGCTGTCGTTTGTTTTTCATTGGGGGTGTTTTTTTACGTGGCGGGTCCCAAACCCAGCGCACAACCCTATGCAGGGGTGTTTCGCCTTCTCACGTTAGCTAGCCTTCAAACGGATGCTACCCAGAGGATACTTGGTCAAAGACCGAAAGTCGTGAGCTGCTTGAGTCATATGTAAAAGAATCGTTTCTGGCCACTCCCAAGTGAATGGCGATCAGAAAACTTTCCTCACTTGCGTGAACTTCTACACATGACTCCATCCTCTATAATCGCGAAAGCGGTGTCTACGCCAGTAAAGAAGAAGAAGATTGGTTTTACACCTTAAAGTATTTCCTTGGTTTTAATTCTTGCAAGTTGCAAGAGTATGAAATGAAAATTCGAATCATTTAGGTCACGTTTACATTATTTTTTTCTGTAATATCCGTGAAGTCGATTTGCACTTACTCGTATTTGTATGTTTTCTATGTTTTCAAAATGTATAAATCATATACTGCATGTGTATACTAGGTGAATAGAGTGCAGGAAATAAATGTTTGATATGTTTTGTCAGAATAATATAATTAAAGAAATTAAATCGATTTTCTTTTTGTTGCATTGTCGCATAGTATACATTGTAATAAACATTTTCTAAAATTTGCAAATCGAAATTCAAATTATTACGGTCGCTACAGAGTTTCTTGTAGAAACGGAACATAGTGAGGACGGGGGGACGACTATAAACTAGTCTTTATGTATAAGTATGTATTTGTGAAGTGTGTATAATCTCTGGATCAAAAATAATACTACATTTGCTTCATAATAAGAAAGGCGTAAGTCTAGAAATGTTACTACACTGCATAGTATACATGGGTGTTTAACACACTGAAGGGTTTAAGATTAAATAGTATCAGTATTAATTTATGTAATCTTGCTTTGTTCTGTACTTTGATGTTATCGGTCAAGTTTAATTCATTTTTAGTTTTAACTAGCCATTCTAAGTATATGAATTTTTACACTCTCCTCTCATTCCCTACATTTATTTCTTGGCACTCTAAAAAGATTTGTATAGCTGACGCTCAAAATCAGATAACTGTTGGGCCTAAAGAGGTTTATGACTAAGTTAGAAATGAATGTACAAAAATTGGTATTGGTTGCGATGGTCTCAGTGGGAAAAGACTTTTTTGTTTTAAACAATTTTGAAACATTTTCAAGAGTCAGATTGATAACTCTTTTCTAGTTGTTTTATTATTTTATACTAAAATTACTAAGCCTAAATATAATCATTACACTGTATTTCGTTTCGTTTGATTGTTGCTATTAATTGTGATAATGAAAAGAGAAGCCAAAATTTTAGTAAAATTCTGATTTCGAGACCCTTAAAAACTTCTACCATCGTTACCACTGTATTGTTTACTTTTTTGTCATCAAAATGGAAAGCATCATTTCAGAAGTCAATTTATCTTATGTTTTTGTTTCTACTTTTATTATTTAAAAGGGTTTTATGAGTCGAGAATGCGCATTGGTATTCAAATACCACATGTCAGATTTTAAGATTAACTAAAACTTATAGGGTAAAAATTGGTGGTGGTGTGGGATTTCTCCTCTCCAAGTCAACTACCCAAAAAGCGCGATGTTGAAAAACTAAAACACATAGAAACTTTTAATAGATTTACGGAATCCCTGGAAACTATTCTTACACCAGGACTCTTGTAATTGGATAGTTTTTTTTAATGCAGCGGAGGCGCACATCGACTACAAAATGAGTGCCGGATCTTCGATCACACATGGTACCTCATAAACAAATACAAATTAACAATCACAGAGCTGCAACAAGGGTACACCAATATCGACAAGCAAATGAATAAAAATGGTAGAATTGATAAATGAAGTTAAACTGATAATATAGCAAGCAAAGCACAAGCCGAAACACATCGCACCCGAAATCTTTATCACGCGGTAAGCCGGCTGCACGCTTCAACGTGATTAAAACGCTAAAAAACAGCAAAGCTCTCGAACCGGACAACATCAATGTGGAACTACTTAAAGCTAACCCATAGATAAATGTTCGGATTTTGCTACCCTTACCGAAAAACGTTTGCAATTCCGGAAAAATACCATCTAAACTTAATGAAGTAGTTATTACGCTTCTTCGAAACCGATGTAAGACAAAAATGTGTTTTATCACCGCTCTTATTTTATTACTGCTTGTCCTTGTAATACGGCAAGACTGTGGGGTAAAAAGAGATATTTTTGGGATGGGAATGGCTGCTTAGAAGATCTAGACTATGTTGATGATATCGGTCTGTTGACATTAGCCGTTTCAACAAATCGTGATAAGCTTACAAGCTAACAAGAAGCGCTCAATAAACAATGCACTCCGTCTTTAATCGCTGTTTCCGTAATATATTTAATATATTCTGAACCAATGTTATGAGCAATAGAAATTGATCATTTTTTAGTACAATGTCGATTTGAATATGAACTCTGCAAGTGATGAAGAAAACTGTGCGATCAATTATTTATAATTTAGTCACTGTCGTGTTGATGACCTGTTGGACGACGAGTCGATCAATTGATCTTCAAGCTTCAAAAATCAAACATACACGTCTACGTCTGTAGATACTTGTATAAATGTACACATCCACAGATATTCAAATAAACAAGCAAATAGTTGTCTACTGAGCGTAATAGTCTCCGGTACATTTTGCAAGTAACGATTTAATTACTATCCAACGTATGATATGTATGTACATACACGGAGTACTCAAATAGAGGCGAGTATTGACCGTATTGTGGGTTTTGGTATTTGTCAACATTAAATAAATCTAATATTTAATTTGATTAATAGTATACAACCGAAAACGTTTTGTTAGTACCTCCTACCTCTGATACAAATAACCTTTAAGTCAGCTTAGTGAATATAATCTTCTCAAATAAAAAGTTTTCCATACAAAAACTTGATTTTGATCGATCAGTTAGTATGATAGCTATATCCCATTGTCGGCCGATATTGGCGGTTCGAACAAATGAGTAGTTTTTTGAGAGAAAAGAACGTGTGCCAAATTTATATCCCCCTTTTTTAAATTAAGGCCTTATTTCTTATATCTACAGATACGTAGACAGACTGAGCGACAGATCGACTCCGCTCGTCACGAGTATATATTGGATATGTATATAAAGGGTGATTTTTTAAGAGCTTGATAACTTTTTTAAAAAAAAAAACGCATAAAATTTGCAAAATCTCATCGGTTCTTTATTTGAAACGTTAGATTGGTTCATGACATTTACTTTTTGAAGATAATTTCATTTAAATGTTGACCGCGGCTGCGTCTTAGGTGGTCCATTCGGAAAGTCCAATTTTGGGCAACTTTTTCGAGCATTTCGGCCGGAATAGCCCGAATTTCTTCGGAAATGTTGTCTTCCAAAGCTGGAATAGTTGCTGGCTTATTTCTGTAGACTTTAGACTTGACGTAGCCCCACAAAAAATAGTCTAAAGGCGTTAAATCGCATGATCTTGGTGGCCAACTTACGGGTCCATTTCTTGAGATGAATTGTTGTCCGAAGTTTTCCCTCAAAATGGCCATAGAATCGCGAGCTGTGTGGCATGTAGCGCCATCTTGTTGAAACCACATGTCAACCAAGTTCAGTTCTTCCATTTTTGGCAACAAAAAGTTTGTTAGCATCGAACGATAGCGATCGCCATTCACCGTAACGTTGCGTCCAACAGCATCTTTGAAAAAATACGGTCCAATGATTCCACCAGCGTACAAACCACACCAAACAGTGCATTTTTCGGGATGCATGGGCAGTTCTTGAACGGCTTCTGGTTGCTCTTCACCCCAAATGCGGCAATTTTGCTTATTTACGTAGCCATTCAACCAGAAATGAGCCTCATCGCTCATCGGACACGGACGCGAAACACATTTCGAACCGAACACTGATTTTGGTAATAAAATTCAATGATTTGCAAGCGTTGCTCGTTAGTAAGTCTATTCATGATGAAATGTCAAAGCATACTGAGCATTTTTCTCTTTGACACCATGTCTGACATCCCACGTGATCTGTCAAATACTACTGCATGAAAATCCTAACCTCAAAAAAATCACCCGTTACAATACAATGTCTCCTACGTTTTTAAACGAAATTCCAGATACTGATTAGTTCTCCTGAAAAAGGGTTTGCGGATATCTTCCACAACTGATGCTCTTTAGTCTTCTCTTCTTTTATCTCCTGTAAGGTGTTGCCATCCTCCAATACTCCGTTCTTGCCACGTTTGTCTGCTTGTTGAGCAAGTTAAGGGTTGACTCCATCGAATCACAGCAATATTTTTAACATGTTTGGTGATTAAATATCTACAAGTAGCCAATGTTATATATAGTATAGTAAGTTCCCTCTTTCTCGGAGTCTAATTGCAGCAGGTGCCTACTCTAGCTAGTTCATCTACTTCACAGTTGCCAGAAATATCATTATGTTCTGGAACCAGGTTTAAGGTAAAATAGGATGTTAGATCCGCTAAGAGATCAAGGAATTTCCTGAAAGAAAAAGGCAATATTGATAAAGGAACAACGTAGATCTTGGAACATAATCCATACAGGGCGTACCACAATATTATTTTGAGATAGTAAGGATGGTGGACAGAACAAAAGGCTTTCACTTTTAGGAAAGTGGGAATTAGGTGATATTTAGCCTTATCGTAAACTTCCATGAATTCCATTTCACATGGAAAAATATACAAATTTGTGTTTTTTATCCTGAACTAGTTGGAAACAATTTTCCATAAAATGTTAGCATACTTTATTAGCTTTTTATTTGTTTTAAAAACTTTTTTACGAATTAAAACCTATTAACAAAATTCATTTGGCGTTTTTGATCATCAGTAATGCTGAAAATCTTGATAAAGGGAAGGGCTTTAAAAAATTACCAGAGAGTGTAAATATTTTGAATGAAGTTACATGAATTTTCCAATGGCAAGGGGCCAACATCTAAATAGATTTTAGGATCTTTCGATTTTCAAGTTGTAACTCAATGTGCGATCATTCAAGTTTTTTATGCAGTTAGAAGACCGAAAAAATAAGCGAATTTTTCAGAATTATTTTCGAGAAAAATTTTAAAATTATTGAAATTAATTATCGGTGAGAAAAAAATCTTCGCATATATTTAATATTTCGAAATATATTTAATACCAGCTTTTTACCCACGGCTTCGCCCGCAGTGGAGCCAGATTCTCCTTTACTGAAAATTAATGGATACTGCAAAGCATCATGGAATCTATGAGTATCGACTACACGCTTTAGTGTATTGTCATGTGTCCGTAGTACTATGTCTCGTGGAGAGCTGGGGTCACAGCAACTTCATTGACCATCGGCGCAATATAACGCCTTTCACGTTCGCCACGTGGAGTTCGATCAGCATGAATGATAACTTTGTAGTTGTCTGAAGGCCAGTTGTCTATCGCACTTTTAAAGACTTTTACCAAGACATTGTGACTGTGTAATATTCGTTAAATTTTCAATACCGTTTCTCTTTCTACTCCTTTAATGTATTGGCAACGACGATTTACTTCATTTCTTTCATCACCTATAAAGTATACCTGCAGAAATTTATGCTGATCATCATAATTCTGGAAATAGTGATCCAATTTGATGATATATCTGTCTTTGTATAGTAAAAGTTGGTGAAAACCCGGGCATTCTTACATCTTTATCAACTCCAAAGGATGTTATTTGAAAGCAAGAGTTATACTTCTTATTTTGCTTAGAAATTGCTTTGACTCATCTGTAACATTTAATAATAAAGTTTTCCAAGGCTCTTTTGGTTCACCAAGTTATGGAAGTGAAACTTTACCACCGGAACAGCACATTCCAGCAGTTTCATCTTTCCATTTAAAAGCATCGCAGTACTGCATGAAAAATTAGAAACAGTTGAAACTATATTCAATTGAATTAGATATTGTCGTCACCGCTGATAATACAGTGGGACAGTATTTCAGTACCCAGGGTTGAAACTTCATTACTGTAATGCTAGATGGCGGTGAAGTAGCTAAATTTGACGATTTTTTGACAAACAATTTTTTTATCTTTCGTAAAACTTTTTTTTAAAGTACCCTATGTTACTTCTAATATCTTCAAGTGTATATGTACAAAGTTCCATGATGATCGGTTAAGTAGTTTTTGCGTGAATGCGTAACAAACAAACTTACATTCGCATTTATAATATTAGTAGGGATGTTAAAATTTGAGACTAATCGGTTCAGTCGTTTTCGAGTAATGTTGGTCACCGACTTTGCTCTTCCAAGCACCATTTGTGTGTATCTTCAAAAATATTCACCGGAACGATATGCAATTTTCTGTAAAAATTCTTGAAAATTCTAACTATATTTAACCCCTTATATAATATACCAATACATCCCATAATTGGCTCTATAAGTTTACAAAGTTTTTTCAAAGCCACTAAATCAAAACAAAACAATATGCGACAGCTTGCCGAAGTTCACAATAATATTATCGCAATAAGAACATTTCACACGAGATTCACGAAACGAATTTTTTGTTCAGGTGAAAATAAAATTCCTGATTATATGCGTCGTCACAGGACATTTGTGCTTTTTTCCATAAGAAACTTGGTCAAACGAATGAAAGGATAGACAATTGCCTCGTCTTCAGACAGTTGAGATAAGATATCTTGCGCTGCTCCCAATGTTCCAGTCTAAAAGAAATTGGGCCACTGAGTTATTGAATGGTGCTTAATTAAGATTCACTTGAGTGCACATTCGGTGAAAGCGACCAAACGAGAGGACCGTCGAACCCGATATTCTGAAGAAAATTTTGGTCAGCGATGAAGCTGCTTTCGGTTAAATGGGTACGTTAGAAACAAAATTGTCACATTTAAAGTGATGATAATCCACGATCCATTGTGGAAAAGTCGTCACATTCTTAAAAAGTTACACTGGGCACTATAGTTAGAGGGAACATTTGATCCATACTTCTACAAAAAAAATGCCGACCACAATGTTAAAGTATGTAGGGAGCAAAGACAGACACGATTAATAACTTGTAATGAAATAACATTTCTTTGAAATCGCACTCTTTATAATAATATGACGCATTTCAATACATTATTTAGATAATCATTTTCATTTAACGTACTTACATTTGATTTTAACCTGACGGAAAATGGATTTTACGTTATTTATATAATATATGTATGTGTGTCACAGCAACATCAAATGACGAAGGTTGTAACACTTTAGAGGCAACGAATTTGCCTTTATTTAGAAGACATCATAAATATTTGCAAAGCCGAGCCCTTTTCAAATTGGTCAGTTATTTGTGCTTTAGATGTGGTAGTACTGTGGGTTGAGTATAACAAAAATCATACGAATAATTCAAAAAGTTCATAAGATTAATTTGATCTTTATCAATGTATTAAGTGATTACACAAAATCAGGTCCACAGTATTGAGGAGGACAACTGCATCTTTTGCTCATTTTCATGTTCATAAATTTCTTATTTAATAAATATGGACAGCCCACTTTTATACAAACAGATGTACATACATATATATATACAAAAATCATACGAATAATTCAAAAAGTTCATAAGATTAATTTGAACTTTATCAATGTATTAAGTGATTACACAAAATCAGGTCCACAGTATTGAGGAGGACAACTGCATCTTTTGCTCATTTTCATGTTCATAAATTTCTTATTTAATAAATATGGACAGCCCACTTTTATACAAACAGATGTACATACATACAAAATATATATATATATATATATATATATATTGTACTTAAAATTAAAGATAAGGCAAATAGTAAATGAATTAAACGATATTGTAAGGCCAAATGAAGCAGACAATGTTTTGATTTTGCTTCTCCACTGGAATATCCCCAAAACTGCCGGAGTTCAACAATATTGTCATATGCAATATATGTTCATATAAACATACAGATTCGCGTGAGTGACATTGACTCCGTAATCGACTTTAAAATTGCATCCAAACAGGTTTGAGTTAGTGGTCTGTTTACTTTTTAAGAATTTATGGGAAGGAGTTAGTTTCAGTAGTGGAAAAGGTCGTGTGGTTCATGTTATGTATGAGTATATGTATGTATGCATTTCTTACATAAGACTCTTAATAAAAGAAACAAAAGAATATAAATATTGTATGAAAAGAAAAAAGGGTTTTAGTTTTGAATTTTATGTTAAGTTGGAAAAAATTTTAGAGAAGTGTTTTTCCTTGATATCGCAGTAGATAAGAAATCATAAAATTTTCTTTCAAAATCAGTTTTTAGAAAATGCAACAAAGTGGTCTTCAAAATTGTTCATACCGTTTTGAAGATTTGTCTCTTGTTTCAAAATAGGCCTCATTCTTGATGGCTCGATTTTCGCTAAATATTTTTCTGGAGGTTTGAATGGCTCCGAGGACAGATCCGGATTCAGATCCAATTTGTGTCTGTTTTTATACCCTGAACAGGGTATATTAAGTTTGTCACGAAGTTTGTAACACCCAGAAGGAATCGTCAGAGACCCTATAAAGTTATATATAAATGATCAGTATGTCGAGCTGAGTCGATTTAGCCATGTCCGTCTATCTGTCCGTCTGTCTGTCTGTATATATACGAACTAGTCCCTCAGTTTTTAAGATATCGTTTTGAAATTTTGCAAACGTCATTTTCTCTTCAAGAAGCTGCTCATTTGTCGGAACGGCCAATATCGGACCACTTTAACATATAGCTGCCATACAAACTGAACGATCGGAATCAAGTTCTTGTATGGACAACTTTCATATTTTACAAGATATATTCACGAAATTTAATCTCTAAAAAACTTGTTCAGAACAGGTTACTATAGCATATAGCTTCCATACAAACTGAACACATAGTTACTAACAGAAATGCACCTGTGAAGGGTATTTAGCTTCGGTGCAAGCGAAGTTAACGTTTTTTCTTGTTTTTTATAATTTTCATTACATTGCGATAACACTCCCTTATTTAATTCAAAGCCCACTTCAGAAAAAATATTTACTTTTATAATCGTGTCTGCTCTTATACTTTGAAATAAATCCACCGTCCACAGTGACACTTAATCGAAGTACGAGTATTGCACCCATTTAGTTTGCACAGTTTGTGGCTCCGTCAAATACGAATATCAATTGATGATCGACACTTGTTGACCATTATAATTTTGCAATAATTGTGACGCTAAGGTATACATTCATACAATTTTATAAAGGGTGTTTAAATAGA
>JAPZAG010002914.1:0-13544 GCA_027475135.1 Bactrocera correcta | reverse complement strand
GCTTCAAATCATTTGTTTAACATATTAAGATAATAAACATTTTTTAGCTTACTAAAGTCTACATAAAGCCTTAACGGTATAACGGCAGTGCATTTAGAAGAATTCCGTAATGTTATAATTTTATATTTAGGTATAAAGTCGATTTTCTTGTATTTACACATTTAGCAGTCGATATCGAAATGCTTCAAACCATTAGTTTAACATATTTAAAATAATTAACCTTCTTTAACTCACTGAAGTCTACATAAAGCCATAACGGCATAACGGCAGTGCATTTAGAAGAATTACGTAATCTTATATTTAGGTATGAATTCGATTTTCTTGTATATACACATTTAGCAATCGATATCGAAATGCTTCAAATCATTAGTTTAACATATTTAAGTTAATAAACCTTCTTTAACGCACTTAAGTCTACATAAAGCCCTAATGGCATAACGGCAGTGCATTTAGAAGAATTCCGTTATCTTCTATTTAGGTATAAATTCGATTTTCTTGTATATACACATTTAGCAATCGATATCGAAATGCTTCAAATCATTAGATTAACATATTTAAGTTAATAAACCTTCTTTAACGATCTGAAGTGGGCATATAGCCATGGAGGCATAACTGCAGTGCACGTAGAAGAATTCCATAATCTTATATTTAGGTATAAAGTCGATTTTCTTGTATATACATATTTAGCTATCGATATCGAAATGCTTCAAATCATTAAAGCCTTAACGGCATAACGGCAGTGCATTTAGAAGAACTACGTAATCTTATATTTAGGTATAAAGTCGATTTTCTTGTATTTACTCATTTAGCAATCGATATCGGAATGCTTCAACTTATTAGTTTAACATATTTAAGTAAATAAACCTTCTTCAACGAACTGAAGTTGGCATAAAGCCATGGCGGCATAACGGCAGTGCATGTAGAAGAATTCCGATATCTTATATTTAGGTATAAAGTCGATTTTGTTGTATATACACATTTAGCAATCGATATCGAAATGCTTCAAATCATTACGTTAACATATTTAAGTTAATAAACCATCTTTAACGTATTGAAGGTGATATAAAGCCATGGCGGCATAACGACAGTACATTTGGAAGAATTCCGTTAACCTATGTTTAGGTATAAAGTCAGGTTTCTTGTGTTAGCACATTTAGCAATCGATATCGAAATGCTTCAACTCGTTAGTTTTACATTTTCAAGTTTTTTATAATAAACCTTCTTTAACGCACTGAAGTCTACATAAAGCCTTAGCGGTATACCTGCAGTGCATTTAGAAGAATTCCGTAATCTTATATTTAGGTATAAAGTCGATTTTCTTGTATTTACATATTTAGCTATCGATATCGAAATGCTTCAAATCATAAGTTTAACATATTTATGTTAATAAACCTTCTTCAACGAACTGAAGTTGTCATAAAGCCATGGCGGCATAACGGCAGTGCATGTAGAAGAATTCCCTAATCCTATATTTAGGTAAAAAGTCGATTTTCTGTATTTACGTATTTAGCAAGCGATATTGAAATGCTTCAAATCATTAGTTAAACATATTTAAGTTAATAAACCTTTAACGCACAGAGGTCTACATAAAGCCTTCACGGTATAACTGCAGTGCATTTAAAAGAATTCCGTAATCTTATATTTAGGTATAAAGTCGATTTTCTTGTATATATACATTTAGAAATCGAAATCGAAATGCTTCAAATCATTAGTTTAACATATTTAAGTTAACAAACCTACTTTAACGAACTGAAGTTGTCATAAAGCCATGGCGGCATAACGGCAGTGCATGTAGAAGAATTCCCTAATCCTATATTTAGGTAAAAAGTCGATTTTCTGTATTTACGTATTTAGCAAGCGATATTGAAATGCTTCAAATCATTAGTTTAACATATTTAAGTTAATAAACCTTTAACGCACA
The DNA here is from genome assembly GCA_027475135.1 of Bactrocera correcta. Taxonomy (NCBI): domain Eukaryota; kingdom Metazoa; phylum Arthropoda; class Insecta; order Diptera; family Tephritidae; genus Bactrocera; species Bactrocera correcta. The sequence continues at coordinate 11,623 of JAPZAG010002914.1, read as the reverse complement.
GAGGTCTACATAAAGCCTTCACGGTATAACTGCAGTGCATTTAAAAGAATTCCGTAATCTTATATTTAGGTATAAAGTCGATTTTCTTGTATATATACATTTAGAAATCGAAATCGAAATGCTTCAAATCATTAGTTTAACATATTTAAGTTAACAAACCTACTTTAACGAACTGAAACAGACATAAAGCCATGGCGGAATAGCGGCAGTGCATTTGGAAGAATTCCGTAATCTTATATTTAGGTATAAAGTCGATTTTCTTGTATATACACATTTAGCACTGAAGTTAACATTAAGCCATAACGGCAGTGCATGTAGAAAAATTCCGTAATCTTTTATTTAGGTATAAAGTCGATTTTCTTGTATATACACATTTAGCAATCGATATCGAGATGCTTCAATTCATTAGTTTAAAATACTTAAGTTAATAAACCTTCTTCAACGCACTGAAGTTGTCATAAAGCCATGGCGGCATAACGGCAGTGCATGTAGAAGAATTCCGTAATCTTATATTTAGGTATGTCGATTTTCTAGTATTTACATATTTAGCAATAGATATCGAAATGCTTCAATTCAATAATTTAACATATTTAACATAACGCACTGAAGTTGTCATAAAGCCATGGCGGCATAACGGCAGCGCATGTAGAAGAATTCCGTAATCTTATATTTTGGTATAAAGTCGATTTTCTTGTATATACACATTTAGCAATCGATATCGAAATGCTTCAAATCATTAGTTTAACATATTTAAGTTAACAAACCTACTTTAACGAACTGAAGATGACATAAAGCCATGGCGGAATAGCGGCAGTGCATTTGGTAGAATTCCGTTATCCTATGTTTAGGTATAAAGTCAGGTTTCTTGTACTAGCACATTTAGCAATCGATATCGAAATGCTTCAAATCATTAGTTTAACATATTTAAGTTAAATTACCTTTTTTTACCTACCGAAGGTGAGATAAATCCTTGGCGGCATAACGGCAGTGCATGTAGAAGAATTCCGTAATCTTATATCTAGGTATAAAATCGGTTTTTTTTGTTTATACACATTTATCAATCGATATCGAAATGCTTCAAATCATTAGTTTAACATATTTAAGTTAATCAACCCTCTTTATCTTACTGAAGTCTACATAAATCCTTAACGGCATAACGGCAGTGAATTTAGCAGAATTACGTAACCTTATAATCAGGTATAAAGTCGATTTTCTTGTATATACTCATTTAGCAATCGATATCGAAATACTTCAAATCATTATTTTAACATATTTAAGTTAATAAAGCTTCTTTAACGCACTGAAGTTAACATAAAGCCACGGCGGCAAAACGGTAGTGCATGTAGAAGAATTCCGTAAACTTATGTTTAGGTATAAATTCGATTTTGTTGTATATACACATTTAGCAATCGATATCGAGATGATTCAACTCATTAGTTTAACATATTTAAGTTAATAAACCTTCTTCAACGATCTGAACTTGGCTTAAAGCCATGGCGGCATATCGGCAGTGCACTTAGAAGAATTCGGTTAGCTTTTATTTAGGTATAAAGTCGATTTTCTTGTATATACACATTTAGCAATTGATATCGAAATGCCTCAAATCATTAGTTTAACATATTTAAGTTAATAAACCTTTAACGCACAGAAGTCTACACAAAGCCTTAACGGTATAACTGCAGTGCATTTAAAAGAATTCCGTAATCTTATATTTAGGTACAAAGTCGATTTTCTTGTATTTACATATTTAGCAATCGAAATCGAAATGCTTCAAATCATAAGTTTAACATATTTAAGTTAATTATTCCCCTCTTTCTTACTGAAGTCTACATAAAACCTTAACGGCATAACGGCAGTGCATTTAGAAGAATTCCGTTATCTTATATTTAGGTATAAATTCGATTGTCTTATATATACACATTTAGCAAGCGATATCGAAATGTTTCAAATCATTAGTTTAACATATTTAAGTAAGTTAACCTTCTTTAACATATTGAAGTTGATATAAAGCCATGGCGGCATAACGGCAGTGCATGTAGAAGAATTCCGTAATTTTATATTTAGGTATAAAATCTATTTGTTGTATTAACACATCGAGCAATCGATATCGAAATGCTTCAACTCATTAGTTTAACATATTTAAGTTAATAAACTTTCTTCGAAGAACTGAAGTTGGCATAAAATCATGGCCGCATAACGGCAGTGCATTTAGAAGTATTCCGTTATCTTATATTTACGTATAAAGTCGACTTTCTTGTATATACACATTTAGTAATCGATATCGAAATGCTTCAAATCATTAGCTTATCATATTAAAGTTAATAAACCTTCTTTAACGCACTGAAGTCTACATAAAGCCTTAACGCCTTAGCAATCGATATCGAAATGCTTCAAATCATTAGTTTTACATTTTTAAGTTATTTATAGTAAACTTTCTCTATCGCACTGAAGTTTACATAAAGCCCTAACGGTATAACTGCAGTGCATTTAAAAGAATTCCGTAATCTTATATTTAGGTACAAAGTCGATTTTCTTGTATTTACATATTTAGCAATCGAAATCGAAATGCTTCAAATCATAAGTTTAACATATTTAAGTTAATTATTCCCCTCTATCTTACTGAAGTCTACATAAAGCCTTAACGGCAGTGCGTTTAGAAGAATTCCGTTATCTTATATTTAGGTATAAATTCGATTTTCTTGTATATACACATTTAACAAGCGATATCGAAATGTTTCAAATCATTAGTTTAACATATTTAAGTTAGTTAACCTTCTTTAACATATTGAAGTTGATATAAAGCCATGGCGGCATAACGGCAGTGCATGTAGAAGAATTCCGTAATCTTATATTCAGGTATAAGGTCGATTTTCTTGTATATACACATTTAGCAATCGATATCGAAATGCTTCAAATCATTAGTTTAACATATTTAAGTTAGTTAACCTTCTTTAACATATTGAAGTTGATATAAAGCCATGGCGGTATAACGGCAGTGTATGTAGAAGAATTCCGTAATCTTATGTTTAGGTATAAATTCGATTTTGTTGTATATACACATTTAGCTATCGATATCGAAATGCTTCAAACAATTAGTTTAACATATGAGGTCTACATAAAGCCTTAACGGTATAACGGCAGTGCATTTAGAAGAAATCCGTAATGTTATAATTTTATATTTAGGTATAAAATCGATTTTGTTGTATTTACACATTTAGCAGTCGATATCGAAATGCTTCAAACCATTAGTTTAACATATTTAAAATAATTAACCTTCTTTAACCCTCTAGTGCATATGCCTGCCTACAGACGGGGTGTTTTCAAAATCAGATATAAAATATTTCTTTTAATATTAAAATTCGGATTTTTTTTCAAAAGAACGCTTAAAGTTCAACTTACGTAATGGTTTTTTCAGATTGGCAATACTACTTCTAGTTTTGACGTACTGTCAATTTGAAGTGACAGATTAGCACTTTCCCGCCAATTTAATTATTTTTGCAATCAACACAATTTTCTGAACAACAAGAAATATAAATTCTTGTGTCGTTTCAAGTTGAAAAAAATACTTACGGGTGTGGAATTTTGTGCTCTTTATGATAGTGTTCGATTTATAATAAAAAAACTAATAGCAGGTGAGTAAATTCGAAAATATTGAACTCCGCCTTGAGGCGGACTCATGCATTGCGCTGCCTACCTTTTTCAAGTAAAATGAAATATTTGTGATACAATTGAAAATTTTTCTTATTTTATTATTGAATAATAATCAGATATGTCGCGTTATTCTAAGACCCATATGACGGATGAAGAAATTCGACAATATTTCGAAGAGTCGCAATTGGTAACTGATACTTCCGACAATGAATGCGATTTTGATAGTGACGATTCTGATATGGATCCAACCTACTCACTACCGGAAAATGATACGATCATTGATGCAATGCTAAACTCCTCAGAAATGATGCGAAACGCAATCGAATGCAGTTTGAATGTGACAGACTTTGAAGAAAATGCTGAAATAATTGAGCTGCCACCGATTCCTCCATTGCCTGTTTGTGACGTTACTTCTAGTGTATTCTTACCGTCGACAGTGACACGTTCTGTGCACAAAGCATTAGAATCGCAAGAAAAAATCGGAGTCCTACCAGCTGCAAGTGATTTGAGAAACGATATGAGTGCGATAAGATCGATTCTTTGGAAGAAGAAAAAACTTCAGCTGAGTGTTGCAGATTTGGCTTTTCAAGGCCAGGACATGCCGGATTTTTTAAAATGTTTAAAAACACCTTACGACTGCTTTGCATATTTTGTGACCGAAGACTTTCTGAAGGTAATTTCTAATATATAACAGTTTATTAAATTTTTAATAAAAATTTTGCAGGCAATAGCCTTACAGATGAACTTGTATGCCAAGCAAAAAGATATATCTTCAAAGTTTTGTATCGATCACCAAGAGCTGCGTAAGTTTTTGGGAATATTGTTGTTTACGTCTGTTTATCGCTTTCCTAACAGTCGCTCATATTGGGGACAATACGGATTAGATCCGATACGTTTATCCATGACATGCAATCGATTTGAAGAAATTAGAAACCACTTGCATTTCAATAATGATGCGTCTCGTATAGAGAAAGGTCAACCTGGTTATGACCTCTTGTATAAAATAAGGCCGCTAGTAAAACATTTCAACCAACGTTTTTCTTCAGTTCCAATGCGGCAGAGACTTTGCGTTGATGAGCAAATGTGTGCCACGAAAATGAGTGGAAACCCAGTGAGGCAATATATGCCAGCAAAACCTCACAAATGGGGAGCGAAACTATTCGTGATTTGCGATTCCTTTGGATATTCGTATTCCTTTGAAGTTTATTGTGGCGCCGGCGATAACAAAATTTTGCCAAATTGTCCAGATCTTGGTGCTGCATCCAATGTTGTAGTTAGGTTGTCACAAGTCATACCAAACAATGCCAATCATATTATTTACTTTGACAACTTTTATACCTCATTGGGATTGCTATTATATATGAGAAGTCGCGGAATTCACAGTTTAGGTACAGTGCGAGGAAATCGAGTACCAAATATAAAACTTTCCACAGACGCAGAGCTGCAATCAAAAAAAGTAGCACGTGGGTATAATGAAGAATACGTGGGAAGTGTTTTTGGAGTAGACATAAGCAGCGTTTTGTGGTACGACACAAGAGCAGTTCGTCTGTTATCCACCTACGTAGGAACAGATGCAATTGTACATAATGAAAGTTCATATTCCTTAAAGGCAAATCGTTGGGATCGAAAATTGAAACAAAATGTTGAGGTGGATTGTCCAGCTATTGTGAAAGAATACAACCAGCATATGGGTGGTGTGGATTTGGTTGACGGATTGATTGGTCGATACCACATAAAAATGAAAACCAGAAAATGGACAAATAAATTATTTTACCACATGCTGGACGTGAGTATGGTGAATGCATATTGTCTTTATAACCGACTAAATAAGGACGTCCTAAAGTGTAAACTTCCTGACTTCAGATCAGAAGTGGCAGAAACACTTTGTTTGATTGGTTCGACAAAACCTGTAAAACGTGGTCGTCCATCGTCTTTAACACCTCCACCAAAAGCTAAAAAGACGTATCACCTATCAGAAAATATAAGATACGATCAAATAGGACACTGGTGTAAGTTTTTGGACCGCTCAGGCAAAAAAATGTGCAAATTTCGTGGATGCAAATCAGAAACTCAGGCATTTTGCATTAAATGTAAAATTAATTTATGCAATTCAACGGCAAAAGATTGTTTTTTCAAATATCACAATAAAGAAGAAATGAAAACATAAATTTATATGAACAATAAGGGTTAATGCATAGGTCCGCCTTGAGGCGGGATTTTTATTTTACCTGTAAAAGGTACACAAATTGACAAATCGAAAAACTAACATCAGATTCGTCTTCACAGACCTGAATATAGTCTAATATAAAAATCACAGTCGAAACAAAAATTCATGCATTAGAGGGTTAACGTATTGTAGTTGATACAAACCATGGCGGCATAACGACAGTACATTTGGAAGAATTCCGTAATCTTATATTTAGGTATATGTAAAGTCGATTTTCTTGTATATACACATTTAGTAATCGATATCGAAATGCTTCAAATCATTAGTTTAACATACTAAAGTTAATAAACTTTCTTTAACGCACTGAAGTCTACATAAAGCCTTAACGGGATAACTGCAGTGCATTTAGAAGAATTCCGTAATCTTATATTAAGGTATAAAGTCGATTTTCTTGTATTTACATATTTAGCAATCGATATCGAAATGCTTCAAAATATTAGTTTAACATATTTAAGTTAATTAACGCTCTTTTTCATACTGAAGCCTACAAAAGCCTTAACGGCATAACGGCAGTGCATGTAGAAGAATTCCGTTATCTTTTATTTAGGTATAAAGTCGATATTGTTGTACATACACATTTAGCAATCGATATCGAGATGCTTCAACTCATTAGTTTAACATATTTAAGTTAATAAACTTTCTTCGAAGAACTGAAGTTGGCATAAAATCATTGCGGCATAACGGCAGTGCATGTAGAAGAATTCCGTTATCTTATATTTAGGTATAAAGTCGATTTTCTTGTATATACACATTTAGCAATTGATATCGAAATGCCTCAAATCATTAGTTTAACATATTTAAGTTAATAAACCTTTAACGCACAGAAGTCTACATAAAGCCTTAACGGTATAACTGCAGTGCAATTAAAAGAATTCCGTAATCTTATATTTAGGTACAAAGTCGATTTTGTTGTATTTACATATTTAGCAATCGAAATCGAAATGCTTCAAATCATAAGTTTAACATATTTAAGTTAATTATTCCCCTCTATCTTACTGAAGTCTACATAAAACCTTAACGGCATAACGGCAGTGCATTTAGAAGAATTCCGTTATCTTATATTTAGGTATAAATTCGATTGTCTTATATATACACATTTAGCAAGCGATATCGAAATGTTTCAAATCATTAGTTTAACATATTTAAGTAAGTTAACCTTCTTTAACATATTGAAGTTGATATAAAGCCATGGCGGCATATCGGCAGTGCATGTAGAAGAATTCCGTAATTTTATATTTAGGTATAAAATCTATTTGTTGTATTAACACATCGAGCAATCGATATCGAAATGCTTCCACTCATTAGTTTAACATATTTAAGTTAATAAACTTTCTTCGAAGAACTGAAGTTGGCATAAAATCATGGCCGCATAACGGCAGTGCATTTAGAAGTATTCCGTTATCTTATATTTACGTATAAAGTCGACTTTTTTGTATATACACATTTAGTAATCGATATCGAAATGCTTCAAATCATTAGCTTATCATATTAAAGTTAATAAACCTTCTTTAACGCACTGAAGTCTACATAAAGCCTTAACGCTTTAGCAATCGATATCGAAATGCTTCAAATCATTAGTTTTACATTTTTAAGTTATTTATAGTAAACTTTCTCTAACGCACTGAAGTTTACATAAAGCCCTAACGGTATAACTGCAGTGCATTTAAAAGAATTCCGTAATTTTATACTTAGGTACAAAGTCGATTTTCTTGTATTTACATATTTAGCAATCGAAATCGAAATGCTTCAAATCATAAGTTTAACATATTTAAGTTAATTATTCCCCTCTATCTTACTGAAGTCTACATAAAGCCTTAACGGCATAACGGCAGTGCGTTTAGAAGAATTCCGTTATCTTATATTTAGGTATAAATTCGATTTTCTTGTATATACACATCTAACAAGCGATATCGAAATGTTTCAAATCATTTGTTTAACATATTTAAGTTAGTTAACCTTCTTTAACATATTGAAGTTGATATAAAGCCATGGCGGCATAACGGCAGTGCATGTAGAAGAATTCCGTAATCTTATATTCAGGTATAAGGTCGATTTTCTTGTATATACACATTTAGCAATCGATATCGAAATGCTTCAAATCATTAGTTTAACATATTTAAGTTAGTTAACCTTCTTTAACATATTGAAGTTGATATAAAGCCATGGCGGGATAACGGCAGTGTATGTAGAAGAATTCCGTAATCTTATGTTTAGGTAAAAATTCGATTTTGTTGTATATACACATTTAGCTATCGATATCGAAATGCTTCAAATCATTAGTTTAACATATGAGGTCTTTATAAAGCCTTAACGGTATAACGTTAGTGCATTTAGAAGAAATCCGTAATGTTATAATTTTATATTTAGGTATAAAGTCGATTTTGTTGTATTTACACATTTAGCAAGCGATATCGAAATGCTTCAAACCATTAGTTTAACATATTTAAAATAATTAACCTTCTTTAACGTATTGTAGTTGATACAAACCATGGCGGCATAACGACAGTACATTTGGAAGAATTCCGTAATCTTATATTTAGGTATATGTAAAGTCGATTTTCTTGTATATACACATTTAGTAATCGATATCGAAATGCTTCAAATCATTAGTTTAACATACTAAAGTTAATAAACTTTCTTTAACGCACTGAAGTCTACATAAAGCCTTAACGGGATAACTGCAGTGCATTTAGAAGAATTCCGTAATCTTATATTAAGGTATAAAGTCGATTTTCTTGTATTTACATATTTAGCAATCGATATCGAAATGCTTCAAAATATTAGTTTAACATATTTAAGTTAATTAACCCTCTTTTTCATACAGAAGCCTACAAAATCCTTAACGGCATAACGGCAGTGCATGTAGAAGAATTCCGTTATCTTTTATTTAGGTATAAAGTCGATATTGTTGTACATACACATTTAGCAATCGATATCGAGATGCTTCAACTCATTAGTTTAACATATTTAAGTTAATAAACTTTCTTCGAAGAACTGAAGTTGGCATAAAATCATTGCGGCATAACGGCAGTGCATGTAGAAGAATTCCGTTATCTTATATTTAGGTATAAAGTCGATTTTCTTGTATATACACATTTAGTAATCGATATCGAAATGCTTCAAATCATTAGTTTAACATATTAAAGTTAATAAACCTTCTTTAACGCACTGAAGTCTACATAAAGCCTTAACGGTATAACTGCAGTGCATTTAGAAGAATTCCGTAATCTTATATTAAGGTATAAAGTCGATTTTCTTGTATTTACATATTTAGCAATCGATATCGAAATGCTTCAAATCGTTAGTTTAACATATTTAAGTTAACAAACCTTCTTTAACAAACTGAAGTTGACATAAAGCCATGGCGGATTAACGGCAGCGCATTTGGAAGAATTCCGTTATCCTATGTTTTGGTATAAAGTCAAGTTTCTTGTACTAGCACATTTAACAATCGATATCGAAATGCTTCAAATCATTAGTTTAACATATTTAAGTTAAATTACCTTCTTTAACCTACCGAAGGTGACATGAAGCCATGGCGGCATAACGGCAGTGCATTTAGAAGAATTCCATAATCTTATATTTAGGTACAAAGTCGACTTTCTTGTATATACTCATTTAGCAATCGATATCGAAATGCTTCAAAATATTAGTTTAACATATTTAAGTTAATTAACCCTCTTTTTCATACTGAAGTCTACAAAAGCCTTAACGGCATAACGGCAGTGCATGTAGAAGAATTCCGTTATCTTTTATTTAAGTATCAAGTCGATATTGTTGTACATACACATTTAGCAATCGATATCGAAATGCCTCAAATCATTGGTTTTACATTTTCAAGTTATTTATAATAAATCTTCTTTAACGCTCTGAAGTTTTCATAAAGCCTTAACGGTATAACTGCAGTGCATTTAAAAGAATTCCGTAATCTTATATTTAGGTACAAAGTCGATTTTCTTGTATTTACATATTTAGCAATCGATATCGAAATGCTTAAAATCATAAGTTTAACATATTTAAGTTAATTATTTCCCTTTATCTTACTGAAGTCTACATAAAGCCTTAACGGCATAACGGCAGTGCGTTTAGAAGAACTCCGTTACCTTATATTTAGGTATAAATTCGATTTTCTTGTATTTACACATTTAGCTATCGATATCGAAATGTTTCAAATCATTAGTTTAACTATTTAAGTTAGTTAACCTTCTTTAACATTTTGAAGTTGATAAAAAACCATGGCGGCATAACGGCAGTGCATGTAGAAGAATTCCGTAATCTTATATTCAGGTATAAAGCCGATTTTCTTGTATATACACATTTAGCTATCGATATCGAAATGCTTCAAATCATTAGTTTAACATATTAAGTTAATAAACATTTTTTTGCTTAATGAGGTCTACATAAAGCCTTAACGGTATAACGGCAGTGCATTTAGAAGAAATCCGTAATGTTATAATTTTATATTTAGGTATAAAGTCGATTTTCTTGTATTTACACATTTAGCAATCGATATCGAAATGCATCAAACCATTACTTTAACATATTTAAAATAATTAACCTTTTTTAACGTATTGAAGTTGATACAAAGCCATGGCGGCATAATGACAGTAGGTTTGGGAAGAATTCCGTAATCTTATATTTAGGTATAAAGTCAATTTTCTTGTATATACACATTTAGCAATCGATATCGAAATGCTTTAAGTCATTAGTTTAACATATTTAAGTTAATAAACCTTCTTTAACGCACTGAAGTCTACATAAGCGTTAACGGCATAACGGCAGTGCATGTAGAAGAATTCCGTTATTTTATATTTATGTATAAATTCGATTTTCTTGTACATACATATTTGGCAAGCGATATCGAAATGCTTCAAATCATTATTTTAACATATTTAAGTTAATTAACCTTCTTTAACGTATTTTAGTTGATACAAATTTAGCAATCGATATCGAAATGCTTCAAATCATTATTTAAACATAATTAAGTTACTTAACCCTCTTTTTCTTACTGAAGTCTGCAAAAGCCTTAACGGCATAACGGCAGTGCTTTTAGAAGAATTACGTAATCTTGTATTTAGGTATGAATTCGATTTTCTTGTACATATTCATTTAGCAATTGATATCGAAATGCTTCAAATCATTAGTTTAACATATTTAAGTTAATAAACCTTTTTTAACGTATTGAAGGTGATACAAAGCCATGGCGGCATAACGACAGTACATTTGGGACAAATCCGTAATCTTATATTTAGGTATAAAGTCGATTTTCTTGTATATACACATTAAGCAATCGATGCCGATATGCTTCACATCATAAGTTTAACAGTTTTAAGTTAGTTAATCCTCTTTATTTTACTGAAGTCTACAAAAGCCTTAACGGCATAACGGCAGTGCATTTGGAAGAGTTCCGTAATCTTATATTTAGGTATAAAGTCGATCTTGTTCAATATACCCATTTAGCAATCGATATCGAAATGCTTCAAATCACTAGTTTAACATATTTAAGTTAATATACCTTCTTTAGCGCACTGAAGTCTGCATAAAGCCTTAACGCTATAACTGCACTGCATTTAGAAGAATTCCGTTATCTTATATTTAGGTATAAATTCGAATTTCTTGTATATACTCATTTAGCAAGCGATATCAAAATGCTTAAAATTATTAGTTTAACTTTTTTAAGTTAATTAACCTTCTTTAACGAATTGAAGTTGACATAAAGCCATGGCGGCATAACGACAGTACATT
>JAPZAG010002913.1:0-13544 GCA_027475135.1 Bactrocera correcta | reverse complement strand
TCCTATCAAGGGCTTGACAATAATCACATTTTTGTTTAAACTGTGCTAACGCTCTGAGGCTAAACTATTGAAACGAGGTGAGTGAAACATAAAGCATTGGTTAGATAATTTAAAGAGCTCTCAGGAAAGTATTCAATCTTTCTTCTACTCCTATCAGGGGCTAGGCAATAGTCACATTTTTGTTTCAACTTTGCTAACGCTCTTGCGGCTAAACTATTTGAACGAGGTGAGTCAAACATAAAGCGTTAGTCAGATAATTTAAGGAGCTCTCAGGAAAGTTTTCAATTTTTATTCTACTCCTACCAGGGGCTTGGCAATAGTCACATTTTTGTTTCAACTTTGCTATCGCTCTAGCGGCTAAACTATTGGAACGAGGTGGTTCAAACATAACGCATTGGTTAGATAATTGAAAGCGCTCTTAGGAAAATCTTCACTCTTTCTTCTACTCCTATCAGGGGCTTGGAAATAGTCACATTTTTGTTTCACTTTTGATAACGCTCTAGAGGGTGAACTATTTGAACGAGGTGAGTCATATATAAAGCATTGGTTAGATAATTTAAAGGGCTCTCAGGAAAGTTTTCAATCTTTATTCTACTCCTACCAGGGGCTTGGCAATAGTCACATTTTTGTTTCAACTTTGCTAACGCTCTAGCAGCTAAACTATTGGAACGAGGTGGTTCAAACATAAAGCATTGGTTAGATAATTTAACGAGCTCTCAGGAAAGTTTTTAATCTTTCTTCTACTCCTATCAGGGGCTTGGTAATAGTCACATTTTTGTTTCAACTTTGCTAACGCTCTAGCGGCTAAACCATTAGAACGAGGTGGGTCAAACATAAAGCATTGGTTAGATAATTTAAAGTGCTCTCAGGAAAGTCTTCAATCTTTCTTCTACTCCTATCAGGGGCTTGGTAATAGTCACATTTTTGTTTCAACTTTGCTAACGCTATAGCGGCTAAACTATTGGAGCGAGGTGGGTCAAACATAAAACATTGGTTAGATAATTTAAAGAGCTTTCAGAAAAGTCTTCAATCTTTCTTCTACTCCTTTCAGGGGCTTGGAAATAGTCACATTTTTGTTTCAACTTTGCTAACGCTCTAGCGGCTAAACTATTGGAACGAGGTTGGTCAAACATAAAGCATTGGTTAGATAATTTAAAGAGCTCTCAGGAAAGTCTTCAATCCTTCTTCTACTCCTATCAGGGGCTTATAAATAGTCACATTTTTGTTTCAACTTTGCTAACGCTCTAGCGGCTAAACTATTGGAACGAGGTTGGTCAAACATAAAGCATTGGTTAGATAATTTAAAGAGCTCTCAGGAAAGTCATTAATTTTTCTTCTTCTCCTGCCAGGGGCTTGGCAATAGTCACAGTTTTGTTTCAACTTTGATATCGCTCTGAGGCTAAACTATTCGAAAGAGGTGAGTCAAACATAAAGCATTGGTTAGATAATTTAAAGGGCTCTCAGGAAAGTTTTCAATCTTTATTCTACTCCTACCAGGGGCTTGGCAATAGTCACATTTTTGTTTCAACTTTGCTAACGCTCTAGCAGCTAAACTATTGGAACGAGGTGGTTCAAACATAAAGCATTGGTTAGATAATTTAACGAGCTCTCAGGAAAGTTTTCAATCTTTCTTCTACTCCTATCAGGGGCTTGGTAATAGTCACATTTTTGTTTCAACTTTGCTAACGCTCTAGCGGCTAAACCATTAGAACGAGGTGGGTCAAACATAAAGCATTGGTTAGATAATTTAAAGTGCTCTCAGGAAAGTCTTCAATCTTTCTTCTACTCCTATCAGGGGCTTGGTAATAGTCACATTTTTGTTTCAACTTTGCTAACGCTATAGCGGCTAAACTATTGGAGCGAGGTGGGTCAAACATAAAACATTGGTTAGATAATTTAAAGAGCTTTCAGAAAAGTCTTCAATCTTTCTTCTACTCCTTTCAGGGGCTTGGAAATAGTCACATTTTTGTTTCAACTTTGCTAACGCTCTAGCGGCTAAACTATTGGAACGAGGTGGGTCAAACATAAAGCATTGGTTAGATAATTTAAAGAGCTCTTGGGAAAATCTTCAATCTTTCTTCTACTCTTATCAGGGGCTTGGCAATAGTCTTATTTTCGAAATCGATTGCTAAATGTGTATATACAAGCAAATCGACTTTTTACCTAAATATAAGATTACGGAATTCTTCCAAATGTACTGTCGTTATGCCGCCATGGTTTGTATCAACTTCAATACGTTAAAGAAGGTTAATTATTTTAAATATGTTAAACTAATGGTTTGAAGCATTTCGATATCGACTGCCAAATGTGTAATTACAACAAAATCCACTTTATACCTAAATATAAGATTACGGAATACTTCTAAATGCTTTGCCGTTATGCCGTTAAGGCGTTTGTAGACTTCAGTACGATAAAGAGGGTTAATTAACTTAAATATGTTTAACTAATGATTTGAGGCATTTCGATATCGATTGCTAAATGTGTATATACAAGAAAATCGACTTTATAGCTAAATATATGATAACGGAGTTCTTCTACATGCACTGCCGTTATGCCGTTAAGGCGTTTGCAGACTTCAGTAAGATAAAGGTGGTTAATTAACTTAAATATGTTAAACTAATGATTTGAAGCATTTCGATATCGATTGCTTAATGTGTATATACAAGAAAATCGACTTTTTACATAAATATAAGACTACGGAATTCTTCTAAATGTACTGTCGTTATGCCGCCATGGCTTTATATCAACTTCAGTACGTTAAAGAAGGTTAATTAACTTAAATATGTTAAACTAATGATTTGAAGCATTTCGATATCGATAGCTAAATGTGTATATACAAGAAAATCGATTTTATACCTAAATATAAGATTACGGAATTCTTCTAAATGCACTGACGTTAAGCCCTTAAGGCGTTTGTAGACTTCAGTACGATAAAGGGAGTTAAATTACTTAAATATGTTAAACTTATGATTTGAGGCATTTCGATATTGATTGCTAAATGTGTACATACAAGAAAATCGACTTACACCTAAATATAAGATTACGTAATTCTTCTAAATGAACTGCAGTTATGCCGCCATGGCTTTGTATTAACTTCAGTAAAGTAAAGAGGGTTAATAAACTTAAATATGTTACACTAATGATTTGAAGCATTTCGAAATCGATTGCTTAATGCATATACACAACAAAATCATCTTTATACCTAACTGTAAGATTACGGAATTCTTCCGAATGCACTGGCGTTATGCCGTTATGGCTTTATGTTAACTTTAGTTCGTTTAAGAAGGTTTATTAACTTAGATATGTTAAACTAATGATTTGAAGCATTTCGATATCGTTTGCTTAATGCATATATACAAGAAAATCGATTTATACCTAAATATATGATTACGGAATTCTTCCAAATGCACTGCCGTTATACCGTTATTGCTTTACGTACACTTCAGTAGGAAAAATAAGGTTAATTGACTTAAATATGTTAAACTAATGAGTTGAACCATCTCGATATCGATTGCTAATGTGTATTTACAACAAAATCGACTTTATACCTAAATATAAGATTACGAAATTCTTCTAAATGCACTGTCGTTATGCCGCCATGGCTTTATATCAACTTCAATACGTTAAAGAAGGTTAACTATCATAAATATGTTAAACTAATGATTTGAAGTATTTCGATATCGATTGCTAAATGTGTATGTACAAAAAAATCGACTTTATACCTAAATATAAGATTACGGAATTCTTCTAAATGCACTGCCGTTATGCCGCCATGGCTTTAAGCCAACTTCCGTTCGTGAAAGAAGGTTTATTAACTTAAATATGTTAAACTAATGATTTGAAGCATTTCGATATCGATTGCTAGATGCGTATATACAACAAAATCGACTATATACCTAAATATAAGATTACGGAATTCTTCTAAATGCACTGTCGTTATGCCGCCATGGCTTTATATCACCTTCATTACGGTAAAGAAGGTTAACTAACTTAAATATGTTAAACTAATGATTTGAAGCATTTCGATATCGATTGCTTAATGTGTATATACAAGAAAATCGACTTTTTGCATAAATATAAGACTACGGAATTCCTCTAGATGTACTGCCGTTATGCCGCCATGGCTTTATATCAACTTAGTACGTTAAAGAAGGTTAACTAACTTAAATATGTTAAACTAATGATTTGAAGCATTTCGATATCGATTGCTAAATGTGTATGTACAACAAAATCGACTTTATACCAAATATAAGATTACGGAATTCATATAAATATACTGCCGTTATGCCGCCATGGCTTTAAGTCAACTTCAGTTCGTTAAAGAAGGTTTATTAACTTAAATATGTTAAACTAATGATTTGAAGCATTTCGATATCGATTGCTAATGTGTATATACAAGAAAATCGACTTTATACCTAAATATAAGATTACGGAATTCTTCTAAATGCACTGTCGTTATGCCGCCATGGCTTTATATCAACTTCATTACGTAAAGAAGGTTAATTAACTTAAATATGTTAAACTAATGATTTGAAGCATTTCGATATCGATTGCTAATGTGTATATACAACAAAATCGACTTTATACCTAAATATAAGATTACGGAATTCTTCTAAATGTACTGTCGTTATGCCGCCATGGCTTTATATCAACTTCATTACGTTAAAGAAGGTTAATTAACTTAAATATGTTAAACTAATGATTTGAAGCATTTCGATATCGATTGCTAAATGTGTATATACAAGAAAATCGACTTTATATCTAAATATAAGATTACGGAATTCTTCTAAATGCACTGCCGTTATGCCGCCATGGCTTTAAGTCAACTTCCAGTTCGTTAAAGAAGGTTTATTAACTTAAATATGTTAAACTAATGATTTGAAGCATTTCGATATCGATTGCTAAATGTGTATATACAAGAAAATCGACTTTATACCTAAATATAAGATACGGAATTCTTCTAAATGTACTGTCGTTATGCCGCCATGGCTTTATATCAACTTCATTACGGTTAAAGAAGGTTAATTAACTTAAATATGTTAAACTAATGATTTGAAGCATTTCGATATCGATTGCTTAATGTGTATATACAAGAAAATCGACTTTTACCTAAATATAAGACTACGGAATTCTTCAAATGTACTGTCGTTATGCCGCCATGGCTTTATATCAACTTCAGTACGTTAAAGAAGGTTAATTAACTTAAATATGTTAAACTAATGATTTAAAGCATTTCGATATCGATGCTAAATGTGTATATACAACAAAATCGACTTTATACCTAAATATAAGATTACGGAATTCTTCCAAATGCTACTGCCGTTATGCCGCCATGGCTTTATATCAACTTCAATACGTTAAAGAAGGTTATTTAACTTAAATATGTTAAAGCAGTTATTTGAAGCATTTCGATATCGATTGCTTAATGCATATATACCAGAAAATCGACTTTATACCTAAATATGAGACTACGGAATTCTTCCAAATGTAATGTCGTTATGTTGCCATGGCTTTATATAAACTTCAATAGGTTAAAGAAGGTTAATTAACTTAAATATGTTAAACTAATGATTTGGAGCATTTCGATATCGATTGCTAAATGTGTATATACAAGAAAATCGACATTTTACCTAAATATAAGATTACGGAATTTTTCCAAATGCACTGCCCTTATACCGTTTTGGCTTTATGTAAACTTCAGTAAGATAATGAAGGTTAATTAACTTAAATATGTTAAACTAATGATTTAAAGCATTTCGATATCGACTGCTAAATGTGTATATACAACAAAATCGACCTTATACTTAAATATAAGTTTACGGAATTCTTCCAAATCTACTGTCGTTATGCCGCCATGGCTTTATATCAACTTCAATACGTTAAAGAAGGTTAAATAACATAAATATGTTAAAATAATGATTTAAAGCATTTCGATATTGATTGTTAAATGTGTATATACAAGAAAATCAACTTTAAACATAAATATAAGACTACGGAATTCCTCCAAATGTATTGTCGTTATGCTGCCAAGGCTTTAAATCAACTTCAATACGTTAAGGAAGGTTAATTAACTTAAATATGTTAAACTAATGATTTGAAGCATTTCGATATCGATTGCTAAATGCGTATATGCAACAAAATCGACTTTAAACCTAAATATAAGATAACGAAATTCATATAAATATACTGCCGTTATGCCGTTATTGCTTTATGTAAACTTCAGTAAGATAAAGAAGGTTATTGATGCATTTCGGTATCGATTGCTAAATGTGTAAATACAAGAAAATCGACTTTATACCTAAATATAAGATAACGGAATTCTTCTACATGCACTGCCGTTATGCCGCCATAGCTTTATGCCAACCTCAGTTCGTTAAAGAAGGTTTATTAACTTGAATATGTTAAAGTAATAATTTGAAGCATTTCGATATCGATTGCTTAATGTGTAAATACAAGAAAATCTTTTTTATACCTAAATATAAGATAACGGAATTCTTCAAAATGCACTGTCGTTATGCCGCCATGGCTTTTTATCAACTTCAATTGCTAAATGTGTATATACAAGAAAATCAACTTTATACATAAATATAAGACTACGGAATTCCTCCAAATGCATTGTCGTTATGCTGCCATGGCTTTACATCAACTTCAATACGTTAAAGAAGGTTAATTAACTTAAATATATTAAACTAATGATTTGCAGCGTTTCGATATCGATTGCTAAATGCGTATATACAAAAAAACCGGCTTTATACCTAAATATAAGATTACGGAATTCTTCTAAATGCACTGTCGTTATGCCGCTATGGCTCTATATCACCTTCATTACGTTAAAGAAGGTTAACTATTTTAAATATGTTAAACGAATGATTTGAAGCATTTCGATATAGATAGCTAAATGTGTATATACAAGAAAATCGACTCTTTACCTAAATATAAGATTACGGAATTTTTCCAAATGCACTGCCCTTATACCGCTTTGGCTTAATGCAAACTTCAGTAAAATAAAGAAGGTTAATTAACTTAAGTATGATAAACTAATGATTTAAAGCATTTCGATATCGATTGCTAAATGCGTATATACAACAAAATCGGCTTTATACCTAAATATAAGATCACGGAATTCTTCTAAATGCACTGTCGTTATGCCGCCATGGCTCTATATCACCTTCATTACGTTAAAGAAGGTTAACCAACTTAAATATGTTAAACGAATGATTTGAAGCATTTCGATATCGATAGCTAAATGTGTATATACAAGAAAATCGACTCTTTACCTAAATATAAGATTACGGAATTTTTCCAAATGCACTGCCGTTATACCGTTTTGGCTTTATGTAAACTTCAGTAAGATAAAGAAGGTTACTTAACTTAAATATGCTAAACTAATGATTTAAAGCATTTCGATATCGATTGCTAAATGCGTATATACAACAAAATCGACTTTATACCTAAAATATAAGATTACGGAATTCTTCTAAATGCACTGTCGTTATGCCGCCATGGCTTAATATCACCTTCATTACGGTAAAGAAGGTTAACTAACTTAAATATGTTAAACTAATGATTTGAAGCATTTCGATATCGATTGCTTAATGTGTATATACAAGAAAATCGACTTTTTACATAAATATAAGACTACGGAATTCTTCTAAATGTACTGTCGTTATGCCGCCAAGGCTTTAAATCAACTTCAGTACGTTAAAGAAGGTTAATTAACTTAAATAAGTTAAACTAATGATTTAAAGCAATGCGTTTATAAAACAAAATCGACTTTATACCCAAATATAAGATTACGGAATTCTTCTAAATGCACTGTCGTTATGCCGCCATGGCTTTATATCACCTTCATTACGGTAAAGAAGGTTAACTAACTTAAATATGTTAAACTAATGATTTGAAGCATTTCGATATCGATTGCTTAATGTGTATATACAAGAAAATCGACTTTTTACATAAACATAAGACTACGGAATTCTTCTAGATGTACTGCCGTTATGCCGCCATGGCTTTATATCAACTTAGTACGTTAAAGAAGGTTAATTAACTTAAATATGTTAAACTAATGATTTGAAGCATTTCGATATCGATAGCTAAATGTGAATATACAAGAAAATCGATTTTATACCTAAATATAAGATTACGGAATTCTTCTAAATGCACTGCCTTTATGCCTCCATAGCCTTAAGCCAACCTCAGTTCGTTAAAGAAAGTTTATTAACTTAAATATGTTAAACCAGTTATTTGAAGCATTTCGATATCGATTGCTTAATGCATATATACCAGAAAATCGACTTTATACCTAAATATGAGACTACGGAATTCTTCCAAATGTACTGTCGTTATGTCGCCATGGCTTTATATAAACTTCAATACGTTAAGGAAGATTAATTAACTTAAATATGTTAAACTAATGATTTGAAGCATTTCGATATCGATTGCTAAATGCGTATATACAACAAAATCGACTTTATACCTAAATATAAGGTTACGGAATTCTTCTAAATGCACTGTCGTTACGCCGCCATGGCTTTATATCATCTTCATTACGTTAAAGAAGGTTATCTAACTTAAATATGTTAAACGAATGATTTGAAGCATTTCGATATCGATAGCTAAATTTGTATATACAAGAAAATCGACTCTTTACCTAAATATAAAATTATAACATTACGGAATTCTTCTAAATGCACTGCCGTTATACCTATAAGGCTTTATGTAGACTTCAGTATGCTAAAAAATGTTTATTAACTTAATATGTTAAACTAATAATTTGAAGCATTTCGATGTCGATTGCTTAATGTGTATATACAACAAAATCGACTTTATACCTAAATATAAGATTACGGAATTCTTCTAAATGCACTGTCGTTGAGCCGCCATGGCTTTATACCACCTTCATTACGGTAAAGAAGGTTAACTGACTTAAATATGTTAAACTAATGATTTGAAGCATTTCGATATCGATTGCTAAATGTGTATGTACAACAAAATCGACTTTATACTTAAATATAAGATACCGGAATTCATATAAATATACTGCCGTTATGCCGTTATTGCTTTATGTAAACTTCAGTAAGATAAAGAAGGTAAATTAACTTAAATATGCTAAACCAGTTTTTGATGCATTTCGATATCGATTGCTAAATGTGTAAATACAAGAAAATCGACTTTATACCTAAATATAAGATAACGGAATTCTTCTAAATGCACTGCCGTTATGCCGCCTAGGCTATATGCCAACTTCAGATCGTTAAAGGAGGTTTATTAATATAAATATGTTAAACTAATGAGTTGAAGCATCTCGATATCGATTGCTAAATGCGTATATACAACAAAATCGGTTTAATACCTAAATATAAGATTACGGAATTCTTCTAAATGCACTGTCGTTATGTCGCGATGGCTTTATATCACCTTCATTACGTTAAAGAAGGTTAACTAACTTAAATATGTTAAACGAATGATTTGAAGCATTTCGATATCGATTGCCAAATGCGTATATACAACAAAATCGACTTTATACCTAAATATAAGATTACGGAATTCTTCTAAATGCACTGTCGTTATGCCGCCATGGCTTTATATCACCTTCATTACGTTAAAGAAGGTTAACTAACTTAAATATGTTAAACGAATGATTTGAAGCATTTCGATATCGATTGCTAAATGCGTATATACAAAAAAATCGGCTTTATACCTAAATATAAGATTACGTAATTCTTCTAAATGCACTGTCGTTATGGCGCCATGGCTTTATATCACCTTCATTACGTTAAAGAAGGTTAACTAACTTAAATATGTTAAACGAATGATTTGAAGTATTTCGATATCGATTGCTAAATGCGTATATACAAAAAAATCGGCTTTATACCTAAATATAAGATTACGTAATTCTTCTAAATGCACTGTCGTTATGGCGCCATGGCTTTATATCACCTTCATTGCGTTAAATAAGGTTAACTAACTTAAATATGTTAAACGATTGATTTGAAGCATTTCGACATCGATTGCTAAATGAGTATATACAAGAAAGTCGACTTTTTACCTAAATATAAGATTACGAAATTCTTCCAAATGCACTGCCGTTATACCGTTTTGGCTTTATGTAAACAACAGTAAGATAAAGAAGGTTAATTAACTTAAATATGTTAAACTAATGATTTAAAGCATTTCAATACCGATTGCTAGATGCGTATATACAACAAAATCGACTTTATACCTAAATATAAGATTACGGAATTCTTCTAAATGCACTGTCGTTGAGCCGCCATGGCTTTATACCACCTTCATTACGGTAAAGAAGGTTAACTGACTTAAATATGTTAAACTAATGATTTGAAGCATTTCGATATCGATTGCTAAATGTGTATGTACAAGAAAATCGACTTTATACTTAAATATAAGATACCGGAATTCATACAAATATACTGCCGTTATGCCGTTATTGCTTTATGTAAACTTCAGTAAGATAAAGAAGGTAAATTAACTTAAATATGCTAAACCAGTTTTTGATGCATTTCGATATCGATTGCTAAATGTGTAAATACAAGAAAATCGACTTTATACCTAAATATAAGATAACGGAATTCTTCTAAATGCACTGCCGTTATGCCGCCTAGGCTATATGCCAACTTCAGATCGTTAAAGGAGGTTTATTAAAATAAATATGTTAAACCAATGAGTTGAAGCATCTCGATATCGATTGCTAAATGTGTATATACAAGAAAATCGACTTTTTACATAAATATAAGACTACGGAATTCTTCCAAATGTACTGTCGTTATGCCGCCATGGCTTTATATCAACTTAATACGTTAAAGAAGGTTAATTAACTTAAATATGTTAAACTAATGATTTGAAGCATTTCGATATCGATAGCTAAATGTGAATATACAAGAAAATCGATTTTATACCTAAATATAAGACTACGGAATTCTTCTAAATGCACTGCCGTTATGCCTCCATGGCTTTATGTTAACTTCAGTGCGTTAAAGAAGGTTAAACGAATGATTTGAAGCATTTCGATATCGATAGCTAAATGTGTATATATAAGAAAATCGACTTTTTACCTAAATATAAAATTATAGCATTACGGAATTCTTCTAAATGGACTGCCGTTATACCGTTAAGGTTTTATGTAGACTTCAGTATGCTAAAAAAGGTTTATTAACTTAATATGTTATACAAATGATTTGAAGCATTTCGATATCGTAGCTAAATGTGTATATACAAGAAAATCAACTTTATACATAAATATAAGACTACGGAATTCCTCCAAATGTATTGTCGTTATGCTGCCATGGCTTTACATCAACTTCAATACGTTAAAGAAGGTTAATTAACTTAAATATGTTAAACTAATGATTTGAAGCATTTCGATATCGATTGCTAAGTGCGTATATACAACAAAATCGGCTTTATACCTAAATATAAGATTACGGAATTCTTCTAAATGCACTGTCGTTATGCCGCCATGGCCTTATATCACCTTCATTACGGTAAAGAAGGTTAACTAACTTAAATATGTTAAACTAATGATTTGAAGCATTTCGATATCGATTGCTTAATGTGTATATACAAGAAAATCGACTTTATACCGAATATAAGATTACGGAATTCTTCTAAATGCACTGTCGTTATGCCGCCATGGCTTTATTTCACCTTCGTTACGTTAAAGAAGGTTAACTAACTTAAATATGTTAAACGAATGATTTGAAGCATTTCGAGATCGATTGCTAAATGCGTATATACAACAAAATCGGCTTTATACCTAAAGATAAGATTACGTAATTCTTCTAAATGCACTGTCGTTATGGCGCCATGGCTTTACATCACCTTCCTTACGTTAAAGAAGGTTAACTAACTTAAATATGTTAAACGATTGATTTGAAGCATTTCGACATCGATTGCTAAATGAGTATATACAAGAAAGTCGACTTTATACCTAAATATAAGATTACGGAACTCTTCCACCTGCACTGTCGTTATGCCGCCATGGCTTTATATCACCTTCATTACGTTAAGGAAGATTAATTAACTTAAATATGTTAAACTAATGATTTGAAGCATTTCGATATCGATTGCTAAATGAGTATATACAAGAAAATCGACTTTATACCTAAATATAAGATTACGGAATTCTTCTACATGCACTGCCGTTATGCCGCCACGACTATATGCCAACTTCAGATCGTTGAAGAAAGTTTATTAACTTAAATATGTTAAACTAATGATTTGAAGCATTTCGATATCGATTGCTTAATGAGTATATACAACAAATTCGACTTTAAACCTAAATATAAGATAACGTAATTCTTCTAAATGCTTTGCCGTTATGCCGTTAAGGTGTTTGTAGACTTCAGTAAGATAAAGAGGGTTAATTATCTTAAATATGTTAAACTAATGATTTGAGGCATTTCGATATCGATTGCCAAATGTGTATGTACAACAAAATCGACTTTATACCTAAATATAAGATAACGGAATTCATATAAATATACTGCCGTTATGCCGTTATGGCTTTATGTAAACTTCAGTAAGATAAAGAAGGTTAATTAACTTTAATATGTTAAACTAATGATTTGAAGCATTTCGATATCGATTGCTAAATGAGTGTATACAAGAAAATCGACTTTATACCTAAATATAAGATTACGGAGTTCTACCGAAAGTACTGTCGGTATGCCGCCATGGCTTTATATCAACTTCAATATGTTAAAGAAGGTTAATTAACTAAAATATGTTAAACTAATGATTTGAGGCATTTCGATATCGATTGCTAAATGTTTATATACAACAAAATCGACTTTATACCTAAAGATAAGCTTACGGAATTCTTCTAAATGCACTGCCGTTATGCCGTTGTGGCTTTATGTTAACTTCAGTTCGTTAAAGAAGGTTTATTAACTTAGATATGTTACACCAGTTATTTGAAGAATTTCGAAATCGATTGCTTAAAGCAATTATACAAGAAAATCGACTTTATACCTAAATATAAGATTACGGAATTCTTCCAAATGTACTGTCGTTTTGCCGCCATGGCTTTATATCAACTTCAATATGTTGAAGAAGGTTAATTAACTTAAATATGTTAAACTAATGATTTGAGGCATTTCGATATCGATTGCTAAATGAGTATATACAAGAAAATCGACATTATACCTAAATATAAGATTACGAAATTCTCCCAAATGCACTGCCGTTATACCTTTATGGCTTTATGTAAACTTCAAAAAGATAAAGAAGGTTAATTAACTTAAATATGTTAAACTAATGATTTGAAGCATTTCGATATCGATTGCTAAATGCGTATATACAAGAAAATCGACTTTATACCTAAATATAAGATTACGAAATTCTCCCAAATGCACTGCCATTATACCGTTATGGCTTTATGTAAACTTCAGTAAGATAAAGAAGGTTAATTAACTTAAATATGTTAAACTAATGATTTGAAGCATTTCGATATCGATTGCTTAATGCGTATATACAAGAAAATCGACTTTATACCTAAATGTAAGATTACGGAATTATTATAAATG
>JAPZAG010002912.1:0-13550 GCA_027475135.1 Bactrocera correcta | reverse complement strand
CGAAATGCTTTAAATCATTCGTTTAACATATTTAAGTTAGTTAACCTTTTTTAACGTATTGAAGGTGATATAAAGCCATGGCGGCATAACGACAGTGCATTTAGAAGAATTTCGTAATCTTATATTAAGGTATAAAGTCAATTTTGTTGTATATACACATTTAGCAATCGATATCGAAATGCTTCAAATCATTAGTTTAACATATTTAAGCTAATTAACCCTCTCTATCTTACTGAAGTCTATAAACGCCTTAACGGCATAACGGCAAAGCATTTATACGAATTCCGTAATCTTATATTTAGGTATAAAGTCGATTTTCTTGTATATACACATTTAGCAATCGATATCGAAATGCTTCAAATAACTGGTTTAACAAATTTAAGTTAACAAACCTACTTTAACGCACTGAAGTTAACACAAAGCCTTGGCGGCATAACGGCAGTGCATGTAGAAGAATTCCGTTATGAAATATTAAGGTATAAAGTCGATTTTCTTGTATATACTCATTTAGCAATCGATTTCGAAAATCTTAAAAATCATAAGTTTAACATATTTAAGTTAATAAAGCTTCTTAAACGCACCGAAAATAACATAAAGCCATGGCGGCATAACGGCAGTGCATTTAGAAGAATTCCGTTAGCTTATATTTAGGTATAAAGTCGATTTTGTTGTATATACACAGTTAGCAATCGATATCTAAATGTTTCACATCATTAGTTTAACATATTTAAATTAATTAACCTTTTTTAACGTATTGAAGTTGATATAAAGCCATGGTGGCATAACGACAGTACATTTGGAAGAATTCCGTAATCTTATATTTAGGTATAAAGTCGATTTTCTTGTATATATGCATTAAGCAATCGATATCGAAATGCTTCAAATAACTGGTTGAACATATTTCAGTTAACAAACCTTCTTTAACTAACTGAAGTTAACATAAAGCCAAAACGGTATAACGGCAGTGCATTTGGAAGAATTCTGTAATCTTATATTTAGGTATTAAGCCGATTTTCTTGTATATACACATTTAGCAATCGATATCGAAATGCCTCAAATCATTAGTTTAACATATTTAAGTTAATTAACCCTATTTATCTTACTGAAGTCTACAAACTTCTTAACGGCATAACGGCAAAGCATTTAGAAGAATTACGTAATCTTATATTTACGTATAAAGTCGCTTTTCTTGTATATACTCATTTAGCAATCGAAATCGAAATGCTTCAAATCATTAGTTTGACATATTTAAGTTAATTAACCCTCTTTATCTTACTAAAGCCTACAAACGTTTTAACGGCATAACGGCAAAGCATTTAGAAGAATTACGTAATCTTATATTTAGGTATAAAGTCGATTTTCTTGTATATACACATATAGCAATCGATATCAAAATGCCTCAAATCATTAGTTTAACATATTTAAGTTAATTAACCCTCTTTATCTTACTGAAGTCTTCAAACGCCTTAACGGCATAACGGCAATGCATGTAGAAGAATTCCGTAATCTTATATTTAGGTATAAAGTCGATTTTCTTGTATATACTCATTTGGCAATCGATATCGAAAGCTGGCGGCATAACGGCAGTGCATGTAGAAGAAATCCGTAATCTTATATTTAAGTATTAAGTCGAATTTGTTGTATATATGCATTTAGCAATCGATTTCGAAAATCTTTAAATCATTAGTTTAACTTATTTAAGTTAATTAACCCTCTTTATCTTACTGAAGTCTGCAAACGCCTTAACGGCATAACGGCAGTGCATTTGAAGAATTCCGTAATCTTATGTTTAGGTATAAAGTCGATTTTTTTGTATATATGCATTTAGCAATCGATTTCGAAAATCTTCAAAACATTAGTTTAACATATTTAAGTTAATTATCCTTCTATAACATATTGAAGTTGATAAAAAGCCATGGCGGCATAGCGACAGTACATTTGCAAGAATTCCGTAAACTTATATTTAGGTAGAAAGTCGATTTTCTTATATATATGCATTAAGCAATCGATTTCAAAATGCTTCAAATAACTGGTGTAACATATCTAAGTTAATAAACCTTCTTAAACGAACTGAAGTTAAAATGAAGCCATAACGGCATAACGGCAGTGCATTTAGAAGAATTCCGTAATCTTATATTTCGGTATAAAGTCGATTTTCTTGTATATACACATTTAGCAATCGATATCGAAATGCTTCAAATCATTAGTTTAACATATTTAAGTTAATTAACCCTCTTTATCTTACTGAAGTCGACAAACGCCTTAACGGCATAACGGCAAAGCATTTAGAAGAATTACGTAATCTTATATTTAGGTATTAAGTCGATTTTCTTGTATATACTCATTTAGCAATCGATATCGAAATGCTTTAAATCATTAGTTTAACATATTTAAGTTAACGAACCTACTTTAACGCACTGAAGTTAACACAAAGCCATGGCGGCATAACGGCAGTGCATGTAGAAGAATTCCGTAATCTTATATTTAGGTATAAATTCGATTTTTTTGTATATACACATTTAGCAATCGATATCGAAATGCTTCAAATCATTATTTTAACAAATTTAAGTTAATTAACCTTCTTTAACGTATTGAAGTTGATATAAAGCCATGGCGGCATAACGACAGTACATTTGGAAGAATTCCGTAATCTTATATTTAGGTATAAAGTCGATTTTGTTGTATATATCCACTTAGCAGTCGATTTCGAAAATCTTCAAATCATTAGTTTAACATATTTAAGTTAATTAACCTTCTTTAACGTATTGAAGGTGATATAAAGCCATGGCGACATAACGACAGTACATTTGGAAGAATCCCGTAATCTTATATTTAGGTATGAAGTCGATTTTCTTGTATATACTCATTTAGCAATCGATATCGAAATGCTTCAAATCACTAGTTTAACATATTGTTACGATTTTACTGCTTGCTAGTTCACTTTGTTAGGTTCGTATCTCTGGATTGACAAATAAAACTACAACTGTTTAATTTAATTCAGCTACTCTTTATTTCACAACTCGTCTACACTATAGCAGTTTACTCTTAGCACACTGATCGATTACGTTCGCGCTGCCACGGCTTATATAGCCACGCACTTCTCGCTGATGCCGACGTGTCCTTCTGGAATATCGCGTCTGGAAATTACCAGAACATAATGCTATACGGCGCCAGACGCAAGCAGACAGCCGCGGCGCCAGATGTCTACAACAAGACAAATGCTATTCCATATACCTACAGCTATTGTTCATAATAAGGGATGCATATAGCAATACAAATACAACTTAATACTACTTTTTGTAACACTGCCCTCCACTAAAGCCTAATCGTCCCGATTAGGCACAAATCCTCTTGAACCAAATGGGGCGAGCCTCTCCAAATGCACTACTTTCATTTTACATCGTGCTTTCCCATTTCTTTGTATGCGGTATACCACGTCATTAAGTCGTTTCATCACCATATAGGGTCCTTCCCAGGCTGTCTGTAATTTCGGGGACAAGCCTTTCTTTCGAAGTGGATTGTACAACAGGACCAGATCACCTTCTTCAAAACCTTTTGAATTTGCCGCTTGATCGAACCGGTCCTTCATCTTATTGCTCATCAGATGCGTGTGCTGTCTTACCATTAGATGCAATTCATTCATTTCTTCCTTTAAGGCAGAACAATAATCTCCATCATTTCTTACAGCTGTAGGATTCGTTCCAAACTTAAGATCAGCAGAGAGTCGCAGATCAGATCCGAAAATAATCTTTGCTGGCGTGTAACCAGTTGTCTCGTGCTTCGCTGAACGATACGCCAGCAGGAACATCTGGATGCACTTGTCCCAATTCCGTTGATCTTTATCAACGATTTTCCGCAGATGTTCTTCGAGCGTTCGGTTGAATCTCTCCACCATTCCATCTGATTGTGGATGTAACGCTGTTGTCCGTGTCTTGTGGATGCCCAATAATGTACAGACTTCTTGGAAAATGGAAGATTCGAAATTCCTGCCTTGATCTGAGTGTAATTCGACGGGCACTCCGAACCTTGTTATCCAATTTTCTACAAACGCTTCGGCTATTGTCTTCGCTTCTTGGTTTGGTAAGGCATATACTTCTGGCCATTTACTGAAATAGTCCATGACAACCAGTAGATATTTGTTTCCGGCCGTACTGGTTGGGAACGGACCTGCAACATCCATTGCGACTCGTTCAAATGGTGATCCCACGTTGTACTGTTGTAGCCTACCGCGACTCTTGGCTTTAGGACCTTTAGCTGCCATGCACTCTACGCAATTACTTATCGATTCCGCTATGGAATCTCGACAACCGATCCAGTAGAACCGTTGTTTAATCTTCTCAATAGTTTTTGTAATCCCAAGGTGCCCTCCACTAGGTCCATTGTGATATTCTTTCAATACTTTCGGGATCATGGACTTCGGTACTATGATTAGCAGACGAGACTGTTTGCCATCTTCGCTTTCCCAGGTACGATGAAGGTATCCATTAACGAGGTTTATGCTGTTCCATTGGGCCCAATATGCTTTTGCCGTTGGACTCTCGTTACTTATTTGTTCCTTTGGTGGTCGTACCCCATTTTCTTTGGCCATTACCAGCTTTGCAAGATCAGGGTCCTCTAGCTGATTGATTCTGATGCGATGAGGAGTCCAATCATCTTCAGGTTCTATATTCAGTAATCGCACATCGATTATACCTTCTTTTCCCTCTGATTTGGAGCAATGTTTACATTCCAGTGGACAAGGGCGACGTGATAATGCATCCGCATTTTTGTGGTGAATCCCCTTTCGATGTTCCGTTTCGAAGTTTAACGACTTGTGAGATGTGGATGCTTCGTCCTCGTTATCTGTTGGTTGTTTCCGTTTTGATGGGTTTACTTTTATATTGCAATTTCGGGCAAAGTGACCCGCTTTTCCACAGTTGAAACATCTGCCTGTTGTATTTACTCGCGGTGCAGCAATTGTCTTCAGAGTCTTCAATATTTCTTCCATCAGCGCCGGTTGTTCCATTTCAACCCTTTGTACCTTGTGTGCTGGTTTACTTAGTAGGGAAGCTGTTTCCTGTGTGAGGGCGTGCGAAACCGTTTCAGCAAACGTTCTTTTTGGCAATGCATATGTGGCGCGTTTGGTGTCCACATCACGAATTCCATTTATGAAACATTGAATTTTTACCCTCTCAATGTAATTCACAGGTGCATCTGCATTTGCCAAATGAGCCAGTCGTTCTATTTCAGTTGCGAACTCTTGCAATGACTCGTTCATTTTCTGACCCCTATTTTGCAGTTCGATCTGGTATATTTGTTTCCGGTGCTCACTACCATATCGTCTTTCTATCGCACTCATCAATGCCTCATAGTTGTCCCGTTCACAGTCTGGAATAGTCTGAAGGATTTCTGCCGCAGGTCCTTTCAATGATACAAACAAGGACGCCACCTTGTCCGCTGCATTCCAATTATTGGCCATTGCTGTCTTTTCAAACTGAAGTTTGAAAATTTGAAATGGAATACTTCCATCGAATGTGGGTGCCTTCAATCTTTGATTATTTGTTGATGGTGCAGGGCCATGTAGTTGCAGTTCTCGCACACGATTACTCAATTGAAGAAATTCTGATTTTAAATTTTCTTCGTCACTTTTTAACGTGCTTAATTCGTCTTCAAATTTTGAAAATTTCTCTTGCACTTGTTTTTGTACTTGTAAAGTATTTTCTGTAATCTGTTGTACCAAACGATTTTCTAACTGCTTATTATTTTCAGTCATTTGTTGTGTAAGGCGAGACACTAACCGTGATGTATTTTCAGCTATTTGCGTCATTTGCTGTGCCAGACGATTTTCTGTTTGCACTGCATTTTCAGCTATTTGCTGTGCCAGACGATTTTCTGTTTGCACTGCATTTTCAGCTATTTGCTGTGCCAGACGATTTTCTGTTTGCACTGCATTTTCTGTCATTTGCTTAATAGCCACTAACAACGTGTTCATGTCTACACTTGATGATGTTCGTTGTTCTTCTACTTTCTCTTCTACCTTTGTAGAAGTTTCTGGCCCAACAAATTCGAACTCGTCCACATTAATTCCATCCGCTTCCATTGCTTCACGTAATCGTGCCTGCAGATCCGCCTTTTGCCCGCTTATCGGCAAATTACGCTCCTCCAGTTCCTTTTTTAATTGCTGAATTCTCAATTCTCCGAATTTAACCATCTTGAATTTGGATTATTTGACAATCCCACTTCTGACACCAATTGTTACGATTTTACTGCTTGCTAGTTCACTTTGTTAGGTTCGTATCTCTGGATTGACAAATAAAACTACAACTGTTTAATTTAATTCAGCTACTCTTTATTTCACAACTCGTCTACACTATAGCAGTTTACTCTTAGCACACTGATCGATTACGTTCGCGCTGCCACGGCTTATATAGCCACGCACTTCTCGCTGATGCCGACGTGTCCTTCTGGAATATCGCGTCTGGAAATTACCAGAACATAATGCTATACGGCGCCAGACGCAAGCAGACAGCCGCGGCGCCAGATGTCTACAACAAGACAAATGCTATTCCATATACCTACAGCTATTGTTCATAATAAGGGATGCATATAGCAATACAAATACAACTTAATACTACTTTTTGTAACAATATAAAAGTTAGCAAACCTACTTTAACGCACTGAAGTTTACACAAAGCCATGGCGGCATAACATCTTATATTTAGGTATAAATTCGATTTTTTTGTATATACACATTTAGCAATCGATATCGAAATGCTTCAAATCATTAGTTTAACATATTAAGTTAATAAACACTTTTTAGCTTAATGAGGTCTACATAAAGCCTTAACGGTATAACGGCAGTACATTTAGAAGAACTCCGTAATGTTATAATTTTATATTTAGGTATAAAGTGGATTTTGTTTTATTTACACATTTAGCAGTCGATATCGAAATGCTTCAAACCATTAGTTTAACATATTTAAAATAAATAACTTTCTTTAACGTATTGAAGTTGATACAAACCATGGCGGCGTAATGAAAGTACATTTGGAAGAATTCCGTAATTTTATATTTGGGTATAAAGTCGATTTTCTTGTATATATGCATTAAGCAATCGATATCGAAATGCCTCAAATAACTGGTTTAACATATTTGAGTTAATAAACCTTCTTTAACTAACTGAAGTTAACATAAGGCCATGGCGGAATAACGGCAGTGCATTTGGAAGAATTCCGTTATCCTATATTTAAGTATAAAGTCAAGTTTCTTTTACTAGCACATTTAGCAATCAATATCGAAATGCTTCAAATCATTAGTTTAACATATTTAAGTTAATAAACCTTCTTTAACGCACTGAAGTCTACATAAAGCCTTAACGGCATAACGGCGGTGCATTTAGAAGAATTCAGTTATCTTATATTTAGGTATAAATTCGATTTTCTTGTATATGCACATTTAGCAAGCGAAATCGAAATGCTTCAAATCCTTAGTTTAACATATGTAAGTTAATTAACCTTCTCTAACGTATTGAAGTTGATAAAGAGCCATGGCGGCATAACGACAGTACATTTGGAAGAATTCCGTAGTCTTATATTTAGGTATAAAGTCGATTTTCTTGTATATATGCATTAAGCAATCGATATCGAAATGCTTCAAATAACTGGTTTAACATATTTAAGTTAAAAAACCTTCTTTAACGAACTGAAGTTAATATAAAGCCATAACGGCATAACGGCAGTGCATTTAGAAGAAATCCGTAATCTTATATTTAGGTATTAAGTCGAATTTGTTGTATATATGCATTTAGCAATCGATTTCGAAAATCTTCAAATCATTAGTTTAACATATTTAAGTTAATTAACCCTCTTTATCTTACTGAAGTCTGCAAACGCCTTAACGGCATAACGGCAGTGCATTTGAAGAATTCCGTAATCTTATATTTAGGTATAAAGTCGATTTTTTTGTATATATGCATTTAGCAATCGATTTCGAAAATCTTCAAAACATTAGTTTAACATATTTAAGTAAATTAACCTTCTTTAACGAACAGAAGTTAACATAAAGCCATAACGGCATAACAGCAGTGCATTTAGAAAAATTCCGTAAACTTATATTTACGTCGAAAGTCGATTTTCTTGTATATATGCATTAAGCAATCGATTTCAAAATGCTTCAAATAACTGGTGTAACATATCTAAGTTAATAAACCTTCTTAAACGAACTGAAGTTAAAATGAAGCCATAACGGCATAACGGCAGTGCATTTAGAAGAATTCCGTAATCTTATATTTAGGTATAAAGTCGATTTTCTTGTATATACACATTTAGCAATCGATATCGAAATGCATCAAATCATTAGTTTAACATATTTAATTTAATTAACCCTCTTTATCTTACTGAAGTCTACAAACGCCTTAACGGCATAGCGGCAAAGCATTTAGAAGAATTACGTAATCTTATATTTAGGTATTAAGTCGATTTTCTTGTATATACTCATTTAGCAATCGATATCGAAATGCTTCAAATCATTAGTATAACAAATTTAAGTTAATTAACCTTCTTTAACGTATTGAAGTTAACATAAAGCCATGGCGCCATAACGGCAGTGCATGTAGAAGAATTCCGTAATCTTATATTTAGGTATGTAGTCGATTTTCTTGGATTTACACATTTAGCAATCGATATCGAAAATCTTCAAATAGCTGGTTTAGCATATTTAGGTTAATTAACCTTCTTTATCGTACTGAAGTTTAAATAAAGCCATAACGGCATAACGGCAGTATATTTGGGTGAATTCCGTAATCTTTTATTTACGTATAAAATCGATTTTCTTGTATATACACATTAAGCAATCGATATCGAAATGCTTCAACTCATTAGTTTAACATATTTAAGTTAATAAACCTTCTTTAACGATCTGAAGTTGGCATAACGGCACTGGATGTAGAAGAATTCCGTAATCTTTATTTAGGTATAAAGTCGATTTTCTTGTATATACACATTGAGCTATCGAAATGCTTTAAATCATTTGTTTAACATAATAAGTTAATAAACATTTTTTAGCTTACTGAAGTCTACATAAAGCCTTAACGGTATAACGGCAGTACATTTAGAAGAATTCCGTAATGTTATAATTTTATATTTAGGTATAAGGTCGACTTTCTTGTATTTGCACATTTAGCAATCGATATCGAATTGCTTCAAACCATTAGTTTAACATATTTAAAATAATTAACCTTCTTTAACGTTTTGAAGGTGATACAAAGCCATGGCGGCATAACGACAGTACATTTGGAAGAGCTCCGTAACCTTATATTTAGTTATAAAGTCGATTTTGTTGTATATACGTATTTAGCAATCGATACGAAATGCCTCAAGTCATTAGTTTAACATATTTAAGTTAACATATTTAAGTAAACATATTTAAGTTAATTAACCTTCTTTATCTTACTGAAGTTTACATAAAGCCATAACGGTATAACGGCAGTGCATTTGGAAGAATTCCGTAAACTTATACTTAGGTATAAAGTCGAATTTGTTGTATATACACATTTAGCAATCGATATCGAGATGCTCCAACTCACTAGTTTAACATATTTAAGTTAATAAACCTTCTTTAAAGAACTGAGGTTGGCATAAAGCCATGGCGGCATAACGGCAGTGCATTTAGAAGAATTCTGTAATCTTATGTTTTGGTATAAAGTCGATTTTCTTGTATATACACATTTAGCAATCGATATCGAAATGCTTCAAATCATTAGTTTAACATATTTAAGTTAATAAACGTTCTTTAACGCACTGAAGTCTGCATAAACCCTTAGCGGTATAACTGCAGTGCATTCAGAAGAATTCCGTAATTTTCTATTTAGGTAAAAAGTCGATTTTCTTGTATTTACATATTTGGGAATCGATATCGAAATGTTTCAAATCTTTAGATTAACAAATTTAAGCTAATTAACCCTCTCTATCTTACTGAAGTCTACATAAAGCCTTAACGGCATAACGGCAGTGCATATAGAAGAATTCCGTAATTTTTTATTTAGGTATAAATTCGATTTTCTTGTATATACTCATTTAGCAATCGATATCGAGATGCTCCAACTCATTAGTTTAACATATTTAAGTTAATAAACCTTCTTTAACGAACTGAGGTTGGCATAAAGCCATGGCGGCATAACGGCAGTGCATTTAGAAGAATTCTGTAATCTTATGTTTTGGTATAAAGTCGATTTTCTTGTATATACACATTTAGCAATCGATATCGAAATGCTTCAAATCATTAGTTTAACAGATTTAAGTTAATAAACGTTCTTTAACGCACTGAAGTCTACATAAAGATTTAACGGTATAACGGCAGTGCATTTAGAAGAATTCCGTTATCTTATATTTAGGTATAAATACGATCTTCTTGTATATACACATTTAGCAAGCGATATCGAAATGCCTCAAATCATTAGTTTAACATACTTAATTTAAATTAACCTTCTTTATCCTACTGAAGTTTACATAAAGCCGGTATAAAGGCAGTGCATTTGGAAGAATTCCGTAATCTTATATTTAGGTATAAAGTCGATTTTGTTGTATATACACATTTAGCAATCGATATCGAGATGCTTCAACTCATTAGCTTAACATATTTAAGTTAATAAACCTTCTTTAACGATCTGAAGTTGGCATATAGCCACGGCGGTATTACGGCAGTGCATGTAGAAGGATTTCGTAATCTTTTATTTAGGTATAAAGTGATTTTGTTGTATTTACACATTTAGCAATCGATATCGAGATGCTTCAACTCATTAGCTTAACATATTTAAGTTAATACACCTAATTTTCTTGTATATACAAGCGATATCGAAATGCTTCAAATCATTAGTTTAACATATTTAATTTAAATTTAACCTTCTTTAACGATTGAAGTTGATCTAAAGCCATGGCGGCATAACGGCAGTGCATTTAGAAGAATTCCGTAATCTTATATTTAGGTATAAAGTCGATTTTGTTGTGAATACACATTTAGCAAGCGATATCAAAATGCTTCAAATCATTAGTTTAACATATTTAAGTTAATTAACCTCTCTATCTTACTGAAGTCTGCATAAAGCCTTAACGGCATAACGGCAGTGCTTTTAAAAGAATTCCGTTATCTTATATTTAGGTATAAAGTCGATTTTGTTGTATATACACATTTAGCATGCGATATCGAAATGCTTCAAATCATTAGTTTAACATATTTAAGTTAATTAACCTTCTTTAACGCATTGAAGTTGATATAAAGCCATGGCGGCATAACGGCAGTGCATTTAGAAGAATTCCGTAATCTTATATTTAGGTATAAAGTCGATTTTCTTGTATATACACATTTAGCAAGCGATATCGAAATGATTCAAATCATTAGTTTAACATTTTTAAGTTAATTAACCTTCTTTAACGTATTGAAGTTGATATAAAGCCATAGCGGCATAACGGCAGTGCATTTAGAAGAATTCCGTAATGTTATATTTAAGTATATAGTCGATTTTCTTATGTTTACACATTTAGCAATCGATATTGAAATGCCTCAAATCATTAGTTTAACATATTTACGTAAATTAACCCTCTTTATCTTACTGATATCTACAAAAGCCTTAACGGCATAACGGCAGTGCATTTGGAAGAGCTCCGTAATCTTATATTTAGGTATTACGTCGATTTTGTTGTATATACGCATTTATCAATCGACATCGAAATGCTTGAACTCATTAGTTTAACATGTTTAAGTTAATAAACCTTCTTTAACGATCTGAAGTTGGCATAACGGCAGTGGATGTAGAAGAATTCCGTAATCTTATATTATGCATAAAGTCGATTTTCTTGTATATACACATTTTTCAATCGATATCGAAATGCTTCAAATCATTTGTTTAACATATTAAGTTAATAAACATTTTGAAGCTTACTGAAGTCTACATAAAGCCTTAACGGTATAGATGCAGTGCATTTAGAAGAATTACGTAATGTTATAATTTTATATTTAGATATAAAGTCAATTTTCTTGTATTTTCACATTTGGCAATCGATATCGAAATGCTTCAAACCATTAGTTTAACATATTTAGAATAATTAACCTTCTTTAACGTATTGAAGTTGATATAAAGCTATGGCGGCATAACGGCAGTGCATTTGGAAGAATTTCGTATAAAGTCGATTTTCTTGTATATACACATTTAGCAAGCGATATCGAAATGCTTCAAATCATTAGTTTAACATATTTAAGTTAATTAACCTTCTTTAACGTATTGAAGTTGATCTAAAGCCATGGGGGCATAACGGCAGTGCATTTAGAAGAAATCCGTAATCTTATATTTAGGTATAAAGTCGATTTTGTTGTATATACACATTTAGCAATCGATATCGAGATGCTTCAACTCATTAGCTTAACACATTTAAGTTAATAAACCTTCTTTAACGATCTGAGGTTGGCATATAGCCACGGCGGCATTACGGCAGTGCATGTAGAAGAATTCCGTAATTTTTTATTTTGGTATAAAGTCGATTTTCTTTTATATACACATTTAGATATCGATATCGAAATGCTTCAAATCATTATTTAACATATTAAGTTAATAAACATTTTTAGCTTGCTGAAGTCTACATAAAGCCTTAACGGTATAACGGCAGTGCATTTAGAATAATCCCGTTATCTTCTATTTAGGTATAAATTCGATTTTCTTGTGTATACACATTTAGCAAGCGATATCGAAATGCTTCAAATCATTAGTTTAACATATTTAATTAATTAACCTTCTTTAACGTATTGAAGGTGATATAAAGCCATGGCTGCATAACGACAGTGCATGTAGAAGAATTCCGTAATCTTATATTTAAGTATATAGGCGATTTTCTTGTATATACACATTTAGCAAGCGATATCGAAATGCTTCAAATCATTAGTTTAAATATTTAATTTAAATTAACCTTCTTTAACGTATTGATGTTGATATAAAGCCATAGCGGCATAACGGCAGTGCGATTAGAAGAATTCCGTAATCTTATATTTAGGTATAAAGTCGATTTTCTTGTATATACACATTTAGCAACGATATCGAAATGCTTCAAATCATTAGTTTAACATATTTAAGTTAATTAACCTCTCTATTTTACTGAAGTCTGCATAAAGCCTTAAGGGCATAACGGCAGTGCATTTAAAAGAATTCCGTTATCTTATATTTAGGTATAAAGTCGATTTTGTTGTATATACACATTTAGCATGCGATATCGAAATGCTTCAAATCATTAGTTTAACATATTTAAGTTAATTAACCTTCTTTAACGCATTGAAGTTGATATAAAGCCATGGCGGCATAACGGCAGTGCATTTAAAAGAATTCCGTAATCTTATATTTAGGTATAAAGTCGATTTTCTTGTATATACACATTTAGCAAGCGATATCGAAATGCTTCAAATCATTAGTTTAACATATTTATTTAATTAACCTTCTTTAACGTATTGAAGTTGATATAAAGCCATAGCGGCATAACGGCAGTGCATTTAGAAGAATTCCGTAATGTTATATTTAGGTATAAAGTCGATTT